>CM077168.1:47956987-48014487 GCA_039654105.1 Coreius guichenoti
AACTCATGACTGTAGGAACGTTAATCCAGGACCAGCTAAAGATGATGATTCAGGAAAATGTCTTAAACCAAACGGCCGTTGCAAATTAATTTGTCCTCCGTATCAGAAATAGCCCGAGTGCTTTTACTTCAGAAATAGAACGAGGAATTTGTCGTGTCGCGCCGCATTATTTTAATGGTTTCTCTTTGGGGGCGTCTCAATCAGCTCCCTAGTTCAGTAGTCGGGGCACTGATCAGGGATTCAGCCACTGAATCCCTGATCAGTGCCCCGACTAGTGAACTAGGGAGCTGATTGAGACGCACCCTTTGCTTTTGTCGCGTCGCGCCGATCGCGTCTGGAGTAGACACGGTGGTAATGTATTAATCAGGTTGTATGTTTCACATGCTCAGACCCAGTGACCCTGGATTAACACACATGCACAGTTGTATGGATAGCTCCTACACCGGGAAAACGCTCAAACATTTAAATTACGTTGACAACACCCTCAGATTCATCACACCCTTATTCTCACAACTTCATCAACCCAGAAAACACTCCTTAAGACTCTGCGTATAACACACACAGTGTGTGTGCGCGCGCGTCAGCAGGGAGCGCCTGTCTGTCACACTGAATCACACTCAGTTTGTCATAAGAAACCAGTTCTTCTTGTAATATCAGTCAACCGTAACGTGTTGTTAAGTTCTTTTCCAAAACCTTTAACTCCAAATCCTGCAACACGTTTTAAAATAGCCTATTTACAATCTCACCAGCAATGTATTTATCATAGCCCATATGAAACGGCTCACCTGAGTTCCAGAAGATCATCGCAGCAAGAATATATGAAACTGTCTTCATCGTCCTCCAGTTCAGACTTTCACCTGAGCCCAAGTTATCAGTTATCTCAATGTGATGGTCATTATTAATAGAGCAAAACAGTGTCCCTGTCAAGAGCTAGTTGTATTCCAAATCAATCCAATCGATCATAGATTCCCATAGACTCCCATATATGAAGTTCACGTTGGGGAGATCCAGTGCAGAAAAAACGAAATCACTCAGCTATATCGATTAATTCATTTGAAGTAGCCTACAAAAAAAGGAAACGACATCAATTAAAAGACTGTTTATGGATTATATCCATAAAAGTGAACGTTTCTCCATGCGTAAATCCTCATGGGAGCGCACGAAAGTTTTACTCCAGTTTAAGGTGTTTTCGTATTATTTTAAAGTTCTACGACATGTTGAGGGAAAAAAAACAGAGTATTTCCATTATTCTTCTTCTGACGTTCGGTTTGAGAATGCGTGAAATAGCTCTGAGAGAGGAAAACTCTCAAAAGAAAGGCACCTGTTGGAAAAGGCAGTTCTGCATTGCGCAGTCGCGCACATGTTCTTACGCGCACTGCTGAACTCAACTTTCCAGTTTTTAATCCGGGTGTTTCTTCCCAATTGGATGATTCAATCTAGCTACTGGTTTAATATTCTGTAATTGCTTAATCGCTAGGGATCTTTAATGGTCGAGCTCACCTGGATACCTGGAGATTATTGCCCTAATGTTTTGTCAAAAACAAGTTTGGTCTGAAAAAGACCAGTGATTTACACCAGTCATTACTATTACACTGGGTTTAAAAAATAGAATGCTAAAAAACTTTAGAACAAATAATGATCCTAATTTATAGTTTTACCTTAAAATGAATGATCCTGTCTGCCCTTTTATCTGTTCATTAGCAAGACATTATTCTAATACAAGTACCCCTGGTTTCACAGACAAAGCTTAAAGTCCCAGACTAAAATGCATGTTTGAGCTGTTTTAACTGAAAGCAATTTATCTTAAAATATGTCAGTGCTATTGTTTTGTCTCAAGATGCACACCAGTAATGTTTTTTTAAGGCATGCTTTTATTGTCCTAATGAACTATGGCCTAATCCTGGTTTAATCTATGCCTTGTCTGTGAAACCAAGCCGTAGTGTTTCCTAGTATGCAATAAGATTTTAAGAATCAAATCAGATCCAGCTGGATGAACTATTAGACATCATATCTGATTAATTTTTGCAAGTGGTATGTGTCCTAAATGGCTATTTATCTTGAATTTAACCTGAACTGTCATGTATCTGGTTGCATTCCTGTCCCAAAGGAAAGCGAGCACCAAAACTGTAAACCTGTTCTCCCTCCTGAAAACAGTTAAAGCCCCGGGCACTTTTACTGCGTTCAACGGAATAGCGTTCCAAACAAGGGTTTGAGCTGAAAAAGAGTTATTCATGATAAAGCTCTCATAAAGAAAATACACTGTGATTATCATATCTGTCAATGAACGTATAACATTAAGTACTCTAAATTGTTCATTGATGTTGCCTCTTTAATTTAATTAATTAAAAGTTAATTAAAAATCATGCTAATTAAGAACTTTGAAAAACTTGAAAAAAAAAAAATCAAGATTTATTGTTAAAAAAAATAGAGATAAAATTGAACTGAATTAAGAACAGTAAGAGATGTTTCTATTAAATCTAATGCTATTTTATTTTTTAATTTAATGAAACTAATAGTTTTAGTTTATTTGATGAAACCAAGTGTAGGTGTATAGTGACATCTAGAGGACAATTTGAGTAGTTTTCAAATATAATACTGCCAACTGTGAAGCATGTTTACAGTTATGCACTAGAGTGATTCACAATAATCAATATTTTAACATTTAACTCTAGACATTTAACTAACGTCCTCTACATTTATCTGCAGTGTTACAAGTAGTGTGAGTTACGTGATCAGATTACCTTTTTTCAAGTAACACATTATGTAACATTTTGTTGTAAATGTGAAAGTAATGTTACTTGTTACTTGAAAAAAAAGTAATCTGATCACGTAACTATCACCTGGACATGCATTTACTCATCTCAATTGCACAAAAACAGATTCAGTATTCTTCAAAATGAATAAAAACAGTGAAATGCAAACTCAGAATATTACGCAAACCTGCAATAATTAAATGTTAAAAAACACAAATATAATTTATGTATTTAATCTCACTTTATGAAGTAATGTTTTTGGGGCTGACCTTCGATGATTCAATTCTGTGATCCAGAATGGCAGCACAGCTGAAAGGTTTGTTTGAGCTGATCCATCTACTATACAGGCTTAAATTTGCATTTCCTTCAGCCTGAGGCTTATTCATATCACTTCTGGTGTAAAAGGGCCTTTCTTTTTTTTCTGTTATTAAAAAACAAACAAGCCCAGTCCAAGTGAAAAGTAATGCAATAAGTTACTTTTTAGGGAGTAAAGCAATATTGTAACACATTACTTTTAAAAGTAACTTTCCCCAATACTGATTAGCCCATATAATCTTAAGAGACATTTTTGATGCAGATTATTACAATACTCAGAATAAATATAGTATGTATGTAGACCATCACTACATTCATATGTATTAGGAATTCAACTAAACATTTTCATTTTAAATGTCTGAGACTGACAAAGGAACATTCCGTATCAAATTTGCTTCAACAAAAACATCCAAATGCACAAGCCTCTCAAATGTATGTGAGATTTCATCAAACGTAAATGGAACAAAACTCGCAAAATAAAAGACTGAATATTAAGTTTCGACCTAATTGTTATATTCCTCTCACTGGAATCTGGTTGTTTTAACAGAGTTTTGTGTACCTCCCTGGTCTTTTGGGTCTTTTTTCTTTTCTGGGGTTGGGTGGCTTACATCTGAGTCTTGCCGTGTCCGAGCTTGTTCTCTTGGCCCACAGGTACAAATCCCACTGTGGCAGAACAGTAAAAACAGCTAATACGCAGATTCTGTATCTCTGATAGTCAAAAAACAATATTTAGTCATTTTATCCTTTTCATTAGGGGAATACGATTTAAGACAACATAGCAAATCTACACTTTAAAGGATAAAAATGTTAGCTGGTCAAAGGTATCAAAGGTTTACAATGAACAAAAGGCTCATTGTTCTAAAACAAGTAATATTGTCATTGTTTATTTCTCTTCTGTTCACAAGATATACACATCATTTTTTTGTTGTTTATGTTTTTTAATGGAAAAGGTTGAAAAAAAAAAAAAAGGTAATTTCGCTTTTTTTTCATGAAATATGTTTCAACAAAAACACCTTCAAGTCCAAACCTTTGCATAAAGCATATCAAAGCTCAAACTAAGACTAAAAGGAAAAACATTAGAAAACAACCATTTAAAAATTTGCAAAAAAAAAAAAAACGGCATAAATATGTTACGTCTCTCTATGCTGTGTTTCGCTCGCTGGAGTCTGACTGGTTTAGCAGAGGTTTGTGCTCTTCTTGTTTGCTATCTGATTGGTCCTTTGAGTCCGTTCCCTTTTCTGAGGTCGGATGTTCTGTGTCTGAGTCTTCATCAGAGTCTTCCTCATCATTGCCCTCTCCGAGCTTGTTCTCTTGGCCCACTGGCACGGCTCCCTTTCTCTGTGGCAGAACAGTAAAGAAAGCTTCCTGCCAGTCTCGTTTTTCCAGGAATGCTAGGATGATCTCAAAAACTGCAGTAGGAGGGAAAATGATTGGTTAATTTCATGGAAGCATGGAAGCTTGTTTCCACCACGGAATAAAAAAATAAATGTCATTGCAACTACTTCATCTCACAATTCTGACTTTTTTTCCTAGCGATTGTTTATATCTATTTTTATATCACAATTGTTTAAAAGTTTTTATCTTGCAATTAGGACTTTGAAGTTTATGGGCCCTATTTTAAGGATCTGAGTGCATGGTCTGAAGCGCATGGCGCAGGTGCACTTTTGCTAGTTTAATGATGGAAAAAACAGTCGGCGCATCAGGCGCATGGTCCAAAAGGGTTGTACCTAGTCTCTTAATGAGTCATGGGTGTGTTTTGGGCGTAACATGCAATAAACCAATCAGAGTCTCATCTCCCATTCCCTATATCTCAATTCTGAGGAAAAAAGTCAGCTCACAATTCTGACTTTATAGCTTGCAATATATAAACTTGAAATTGTGAGTTATAATGTCCGAATTGCAAGAAAAAAAAAGTCAGAATTGTGAGATAAAAAGATGCAATTGCCTTTTTATTTTTTATTTTGTGGCAGAAGCTTCCATACAATACAGAAGAAGTGTCATTTGAATGGATATCTGTTTACACATGGCATTAAGAAGCATTTCTGTCAATCCGATCACAAGTGGACAGCGCTAAATACAGGTGTAAACAGGATCTAAAATGTTTTGAGTTTGTCCACTTTTGACCACTTCCAGAGGTAGTCGAAAACGCATTCGACCGGATTGCTTTCGTAGTGTAAACGCTCATGTGGTCAAATGTGTTCGAACAGCGAAAAAAGGCCGCTTACACTCCGCCTACTGACCTAATGCGTAAACATTATGGGAAGCATACTAGCCAGACGGGATTTAAACTTTGTCGACTGAAGACCCAAGTTTGGTTTGAAGATGAAAAACGTACCAAGCACAATGTTCTCTCACCATTCCTGATTTCTAACACACACTCACTGTGTTCGGCGTGATCTTGCGGCTGTCAGAGCAGAAACGAAAGCTGTTGCTCTCTGTATTTTTTTTGTCGTCTCCGGGCGCGTTCATATGTAAATTGCGTGAGCTTATTTCGTCCAGTAGATCAAAAGATCTGAAGAAGCCCATACATTTACCCGCCCATAGACCCTCCCCTTGAAGAAATCAGGACAGAAGTGGTTGAAAGTGCACAAAAGAGACGGATTAAAACACTAGGTGTAAACGGGAATGTGTCTCCCTCGTCTATTTGTGATCCGATCGACCAAAACGCATTTTAATACCAGGAGTAAACAGGGCCTAGAGACAATGTAAGAAAGGGCATCTCACCATGATTGACAGCCAGCACCTTGCGGCTATTCATCTTGACAAAACTGCCCAGCGGAAGCTGAGCATGAGCAATGCCAAGCTCTTGGGCTCGATCAAATGTGATTCCCTGTAATAAAGCAATTGAATGCCCCAAAACCAAGAGCTTGTAATGACTTCAAGGTAAAAATAAAAACTTATGACAAGTGCCACTCTTTATTCAGCTCAGAATAAAATCACCTTGCAAGCAGGGCCTGTGAAATTACTTTCTGTGAGTGTCAGGAGATAGAGCAGTGCCATGCACTTTACACAAATATTCATTTCACTGACTTAAGGTGAATTTCCTTTTTCTGTTCTAACTGTAACAAGCCACTCACCTTATGGTGGTTGTGGTCCACCAGACCTCCAATCACATAGGCTTTGGCTTCATCCAGCTCTTGCAGCACATTGGGTGAATCAGACGTGAGGTAGACGAGGTCGTCCTTGCTCAGGATTTCATGAAACGCTTCAGGCTTGACATGGACATCCTATACCACATTGGAATTTCGACGTGTTAAAAGCATAGCTTTCCATTATCCAAAATTCATTAATCAAATATACTCATAAAGACCTTATGTAGCCCCGCCCCTTTTCTTCAGGTTTGTATTTCCACAGCATGACAGTAAGATCTTACGGATTTATGAATGAACCGCTCGTTTTAAAATCTTGTTTTTTTTGTTGTTATTTTGTAAACACAAGCCAAAAATGTTTATATTATTTGCTTATGTAAAAATTATTTAAATTATATTTATTTTAAAATGTTTTTAATATTGCTCAAATGTATGCAGCAAACAGCATTTTTGCAACATCAAATGACATTTACTCTCAGATGACTTTACAAAAATGTGAACATAATAAATATTACAGTTAATTATTTAAGTAGTTTTAGTAGTGTCATTTCACATCTTACCTTCCAGTTGACCCAGCCTTTGTTAATTTCGTCCATGATTTGCTTCAACTGACCGCCATGACTTGTAAGGTAAAACTGTGAATATGAAAAGGCTGTTGAGGCTTTAAGTTTGAGGCTTTAAATACCCATTTTCAGTATATATGAAGGAAACATGCCTGTACAGGATGGAGGGTGCGTCTGTTCTCAGCATAGCACCTCTGAATCTGCTTGTGAAGTTTCTTTACATCCTACACATTAGGAAATAAATATGCAAGCTTTATTCAATTTGGTTCTTTAAAGTACCATTCAACAAGACTTTTCAGTGCAACAGCTAGATTGCATTATGAAAGTGAGCAAAGGAAGATGTAAGATGCCTTTTACTGAAGTTGTTGCTACTACAGATGTTGTGAAGGGGCAGAGCTTACCTTGAGCACCATGAGGTTATCAAAGCTGCAATCTATGACCAGTCTGAGAGAGCTGGGCTCTGCCGACCTGCGCAAACGCTTCTTTTCCGTCCACTCCACTCCGTCGTCAGCCTGTGTTTGTCTCTCGAGTTTCCTCTGCTGCTTTCTCTCTTTCCGCTTCTGTCTATACATCCGGAGGGACACATAAATATAAAAATATAATATAATATACAGTATATAAAGAACACAATCTCCAACATCACTATGACAAGGGACAATTAAAGCTCCTGAGAATAATTATATTCCTAACAATTTTCTTCAGAAATATCATATTTTATCCATTAAGATAATGTATACTATAATCTCAGACCAATATTTTATGCACTGTTTTTCTGTTTGCTTTATGTCCCTTAAATTACAGTCTGCTTTTTGAAGTGAGTGGGTCTCAAAATAATGGAAAAAGTCAAGATTATCTATGTAGAAATAAATTTAATAATCTAAATACCTTAGAATAATTTTCTTTCAAATTAGAAAATATTTCATTTTATTAATGCAAAAATTCTGTCAATTATGTTACCAACAAATCACCCCCTAAAAACAAAAAAATGGTTTATTCCAAAACCACGTGACCAGCATCATGTGATGTCATTTTCTTCTGCGGCAGATATTTTGAACATTATTTTAATTCTAATTATTCTATATTTTCTCTCTAATGACTTATTGTCAAGGACTATATTAATTGCCTGTCGACTATGTTGGGCACATTGTTATGGTTTGCAATATTTTTATGATTTTAACTGAAATATATATTAAAATGTGAGGTTAACCTGATCAAGAAAATAATATTTGGTTGGCCAGACAAGGCCAAAATTGTCAACTATGTTACCTGTCAACTATGTTACTATTATTGTCAACTATGTTTTGATTTTTTTTACATTTTAAATATTCAGACTGCTGTTTTTGATATTATTTCAGTGTATGGTTTACATCCACATGGACTGGAATTTTGCATGACATTCTTAAATTATCTTTAAAGTAGATTTATAGAAAATAGAATAGAACAAAAAACATTGATTATTTGAGTCACTTAAAGTGCAGCACTTGATCAGTGTGTGTAGTGGCATACAGTTTGTCCGTAACATAGTTGACAAGCTCATCAGGGAAAACATCTTTTTTTGTAATATCAAAATGGCATTTTATAATTAAGCTTTGCAACTAACAGATAAGTTACACTGATAAAATATATTGAAACCATTAGTTGTTTTATTTAGAAAGCTTATTGTTTTTACACTTTTTTGCTGATGTAAAATGTACCCTAAACTATAGAATGACTCTCTTATTAAATAAAATACTATCAGCATGAGCCACTTGACCATGTATTAGTAGAGCAAACAGTTTTGCCATGTGTTTCATCATTTTGAATTTCATCATTACAAATAATTAAGCTGAAATAATTAAATATTAGATGAAAAACCTAATACTAACTGAAATAAAAGTATATTTCACACGCACTAAAATTACTAAAATGGAAATAAATTAAAATAAAAGCTCATTCAGAATATGAATAAAAACTATAAGTGTATATAAATAATACTAAAATAACACTGCTTACTTGCGAAGTTCTCTCTGTTCTTCCCATTGTTGATTCTTAAGAAGTCTCTTCCGTTGTCTTTTAGACAGTGTTTCAGTTTCTCCAGTCTGTACAGTCTCATTTTCATCCTTTGTAGATTTATTTTCATTGTTAGCACATTCATGGCTCCTCTCCTGCACTGCAGGTGCATTGGCCATATCGCTGGCCATTTAATCTGAAGATCCTGGAGCAAAAACATTGAGAGATACTTAGATTTAGATATCTCCATTACGAAAGTGTACAAATGACTGCACATTCAATTAAACTACACAAGTTTAATTTATTTGGGCTTGAAAAAGATGTGCTCAACAATTGATAAAAAGAAAAATGTCAAATATGTTGCATAAACACTTTCTGGAGCCTTATGTACGCAGATTTTAATCAAGGATAATAAGATGTTTTTAAAGAATCGTTTAAAGGGACAGTTCACCCAAAAATGAAAATTCTGTCATTATTTACTCACCCTCATGTCGTTCCAAACCCGTAAGACCTTCGTTCATCTTCAGAACACAAATTAATGTTTGATGAAATCCGAGAGCTCTCAGGCCCCTTCATAGACAACAATTTAATTAACACTTTCAAGGTCCAGAAAGATAGTAAAGACATCGTTAAAATAGTCCATGTGACTAGAGTGGTTCAACCTTAATTTTATGAAGCGACGAGAATACTTTTTGTGCGCAAAAAACAAACAAAAATAATGACTTTACTCAACAATTTTGTCTCGTCGCTTCATAAAATTAAGGTTGAACAACTGGAGTCACATGGACTATTTTAACAACGTCTTTACTACCTTACTGGACCTTGAAAGTGTTAATTAAATTGCTGTCTATGGAGGGGTCAGAGAGCTCTCTGATTTCATCAAAATATCTTCATTTGTGTTCCGAAGATGAATGAAAGTCTTACGGGTCTGGAACAACATGAGGGTGAGTAATTAATGACAGAAGTTTCATTTTTGGGTGAACTACCCCTTTAAGAGAACGGTTCAGTGACTTGAAAGTACCACTGGTCGAAACCGTGGGCGAATCTTTTAAGTGAACTGATTCAAAAGATTCGACTCACTGAGATGAATCGGCATCCCGAGCAGTGCTCAAACAAATACACACCGATGTAACAAAATCCGTTAGAATTTAGACACAATTGTGGTTACTGTATGCGCATTTAACCGCGACTATGATGTCTAGAAAAGCTTTCTACCAAAGACGGCTAAACTAAACGCTAACGTTAAGCGGCAAAACTAACAACCTTACCTTTATGTCACTTTTGCCTGTGGTATCATGAGCTCTGACAGTTATTTTATTGTATAAAAGTAGTCTATTACTTCCCTATTATTTAACATTCAATAGCTTAAGATATCTAAGATCACAAACATCAGCTGTATTCAGAGTCTGACTATCAAAATAATGCAAAACATCAGGGGACAATAAAACGAGCATGCCGAAATACCTTATAAAATGGCCCATTTAATACTGATAATTTACTACTAAAATAGCAGAATTACAAATATGAAAGAGAAAACTACCTCTAAACTGCTGTCTTTGCAGTAGGGCTGTCATCTCATGTGCTGTAATGTGCTGCGTCATTTAAAAGCGACTCGTTCAGCGTGGGAACGTCCACAGTTCGCCATGTTGGTGAGGGCAAGTAAGGACATTTAGGCATTAGAAATACAAGTGGAGCTACAACACTTTTAAAAGAAAACTCAGTTTAACCTTTACCCTCTCTATCTCTTTGACACATCCCTGTGAAACAGCAATAGGGGATATTTGCTTTTTGTCAAGTCCTTCTGTCAGGAATGGAAAGATTAGACAACTCTTTCAGAAAGATATAATTAGCCTAATGTCCCTTTTGTTATATCTGGTAATTATTTTAATGATATTCCCTGGAAGAAAGTGTGGTCTTTGCCTCACAAATATTTAATCACAAATAAGGTTAAAGAGGTATCTTTTAAATTGCTACATCAATTTTACCCTGTCAATCTTATGAGCCTATATAAAATTAAAAAATATATATTCCAGATTCACTTTGCTCCTTTTGTGGAGTGGTAGATGAGTCTGTCCCCCAATTTTTTTGGGATTGTGTCCACGTAGCTACTTTTTGGAAGAAATTCTTTGTTTGTTTGTACACATTTCTTTCCTGGGCAGTTTTTAGTTGCTCTATAAGGATGTCTTAATTGGCTTTCATAATTTTTTTTTTTGGTTTTGAATCTGTCATATGTGTGAATCATCATATAACATATATTCTATATAAATGTACACTTAAACGTGGAAGTTTAACCTTGAGATATGCACTGTATTGTTAAGCTATAAGCCTATACACATTCAAAGGCAAATGCTTTATAGTACTAAAAATGACCTCTTTACAGTTTTAAGGATAATGAATTTTACAAAAACAGAGTTAGTGTTTAAATTATCATTTAAAAGATAACAATACTCATTTATAATGCAAATATTCTTTTCTGTTTTGTTATTTACTTAAACACACTATGATATATGGTATGTTAGACAGCATGGCTTGCAAAACACCCTCCCAACATATAAATTCACACCATATTATGTTTCATGCACAGATGGTCAACTGAAATATTCTGCCATCCTCATAGCATACACATTAGCCTACACGGTAACAGTGCTTTTAATGTAGCACTGTCAGAAAAAAAGGCACACATATAGGCCTACCACAAAACTGACCATGAACTTTGCATGCACATACATTCTCAGAACATTGGCAAACGTTCTGGCAAGGTTCTCTCAAAGTTATGAACAAACGTTCTCCCGGTAACACAGTTTACACATCATTCATGTAATTGCATTGATAAGTTCAGTGAATTTGAAATGATAAAACATATGTTAGTCTTAATTCAAAGCACTGCTGTGAGAGCATGTCACCTGACTAGAGTTACAGCTAATATGGAAGTTTGCATTCCCACTGCTGCATAGGAATGTGTGACAGTCTTTTAACTACTAGACTATCACCTTTCACATTAGCACTTTGCAACACATATTAGCATATGGATTTGTCGCTTCCTATATATTCATTCTCCAGATCATAGCCTTTCAAATAGATTGCTGTCAATGAGCTTAATGTGGAGCTCTTAATATGCTTCTGAGATGGTAAAAATACTTTATACAGCTGACAGATAGTTGTTGGCAAACAGTCAGGAGAGGTTTACTGGAGTCATTCTTTTAATGCCATTGTGCTTTAGTAACAACCACTGATATTGGCTCTAGTAAACAACACCCATCTTCAGCACTCATTGGAACATAATCAAATTACACTAGGGGAAAAAATTTACTTAAAGGCACAATATGTAAGGTTTTTGGATTAAAATATCCAAAAACCACTAGAACAATGTTATGACTTGTGTACTTACATTATCCCAAATGTTTCCAATAATGTTTAAATCCAGAGAAATCAGCTATTTTAACCAGGACACGGACCGTGTCCATCCGTCGCCTGTAAGTGACATCATACCCGCGTTACCCTCTATTTCCGGTTTTATTTTGTAGAAACCATGGAAACACCAAAGACACTTTAATATATTGTGTGTTTTATTAGACAGGTGAGCAACTGTTTGGATACATTCATCGACAGAAAACTAATCATTGTTATATCGCTCAACACAGTTAGTCTTATTGTTTAAATCTCGTTTTCTTGATTTACCGCGATTACCATGTTTTACCATGCCTAATATCAATCTAACGTTAGCTTACTGCAGTGTGCAACAAGTGTCTCATAGTAGCTGCCGAGCGAACGCACAGAGTAGCATTATAACATAACTTTCAACACACTCAAATGTATCTAATATGATAAAACAGCGCTGCGTTACCCCACATACGCATGAGCAGAAGAAGCGGAACCGGTCGTCTGCGGCATAATAAAAGCGCCGCGAAAATCAAGGCGTCATCAAGCTACACCTGTGTTTTGAATAAGCGACCTCTAGTGGCGAAAAAATACATAATGTGGCTTTAATTTTTCTTTTGCAAGTTTTTTAAGGAATTTCGGAATTAAGTAAAATCTACTTAACTAAGGTAAGTATAATTAAAGGTGCAGTATGTAATATTGACAGCTAGTGGTCGAAATAGGTACTGCAGTCCAAATTCAAAATATTGGAGATTGTTGTTTCCCCGCCCCCTCCTCCTCAGACTCGACGCTCACGCGGGTTGCCAGCTTGAGGACACGCAACAGGAGTAAGCGCAATTGACAATGGAAGCCGAAGAGACTTACACACTGTAAGTTGATGAGTTGATTTATCCACGTTTTAATATGCTCTCATTCATAGAGATTTTTTGATGGATGCTGAGGTTTTTTAGGTCGGCTAGAATCTGCGATCTCTGACCCAGTTTGTTTGCTGGCTTCCATGGCAGCAATGCGCTGTGTTTTCTGCCAACTGGCAACCTGTGGTGTCGAAATACTATTGGATAAACTGGCGGCGTGCGGTTTCGCACAGACCAAAACAAAAACAGACATTCCCAACACGGAACGTACATTTCAAAGTAGAATAACTGGCTGTAGCATTGTTTTTCTGAGAAACAAGTAGGTGAATTTAGAATGTTTCCTAAATATCTGCAAACATATTATGGTATTTTTTACTTACATACAGCACCTTTAACAAAGAAAATAAGTAACTCTAACTTGGCCAGTTTGTTTATTGAGTAATTTACTTTGCAATACTCAAATACTCTGTTTCAAATACATTTTACTCAAACAATATAACACTGAATTAAGCCATGCTTTTAAAGTGTATGGTTTACTTAGAACATCTAAGTAAATAATACAGTAGATATTGTAAACAACACATCTACATAATAGAAGTACCCACCCAAACACAGAGACCTCAATACTTGGTACACAATTCACAATAACGGTAACATTCATTGGATAATTTTTGAGTATGAATGTGACAACTCCAGATGTTACAAAACAGCAAGTTACTAAACCTAACCTATGATAAAACATTAAATACAGCTGGACAGTGAAAAATGCAGTGAAACAGTGATAAATGCCACCTTTTTCATTATTCATGCCCCAGTGCATGATGGGAACACCAGTATCAGAAAGTTGAGTGGATTTTACCTAATTTTATAACAATGATATTTACACTTTAATTTCTACAAGCTTAAATTGAATACTAATATAGAATTTACTTTTTAATAGAATTTATTTATTATTTACTTCACCACAGAATAATTTTTATTAGTGTCAAAAAAAAATTACGACAGCATATGTTTTTACATTGCTTTAACTCATCAAAATTTAGTAATTTCAATGTTATTTTATGTTATTCAAGAGCTAATTTTTTTTAAAAGTCAGTTTAATGTAATTTAAGTTGAGATGACTTAAACATTCAAGTTGATTGTACTTAAAAATTTAAGGCAGCAACCACCATACATATTGAGGGGGACAAGTCCCCCTGAAAATTAGAAGGGCCAAATTATCCCCCCCAATATTTGATATTGTTGATGCTGCTCTGCTGTACTCCATTACACACCGCTCTGTTTGTTGTTAGGATGACAAAAGTAAAATGTTACATATTTAGGCTGGTCTGCCTCAGCGGTCTAACAGCGCTCGTCACTGTCAGAATGAGTGAGATGGCCAATCAAATCAAAGAAGGCGGGGCTTACTGTTAGTGCGAATTCCAATGCGAAACTTTAGTTATAGCAGTGAAAGAGTGCGCTGTAAGTAGCTAAACATTTAATATTTGACAACTGTTTTATGATAAAAAACATTCAGTGACCAACAGTAATATCAAGTGATGCAAACTACTTGACATTTTTTATGAAATTTCACCGTTTTGAATTGAAAATATGACATCATAACTGAATTTGACGTGACAAGAAACATTTAGCATTTTTTCAAATTAGGCAGACGAAAATAAGAGTGAAAAAATAATAATTTGCAAATAGTTTACTTCATAACTACAATAGAACTGGAACTTTTACCATTCTTATTTATTTTTCTTTATTTCCTTAAATCTCTTTTAATCCTTTAATAATTTAACCTTGGTCCCCCCAATGTCTAAGACATGGTTACGGCCTTGCTTACGTCTACTTTAATTTTAAAATAAAAAACTGAGTAATGTCCATTCAGGTGCAGTCTTTGGAAAAGTACATGTTTATTAGACAAGCAGCATTTTTTAAAGAAAAAGAAAAAACAACAACAAAATGCTGATTTCAAGTACAATTTTTATTTTTCCTGTAACTTCAAATCAGAGAACATTTCTCCCTTTTTGCATCCTTTTGTTTTAATTCTCAGTCTTTATTCTTTCTAAGACGCTATAATGCGTATTCTCATCCAATACGTCGCCCATCCATCTTCACACATACTTAAAACCATTATAACATAACTTTGTCATCTTGTCAGTCTCAAACATCATTTATCAAGTGTAGCTCTTTAAACAGTGATTGCTTATGATTAAACAATAGCCATTACAGGAACTTTCAACGTCGTCTTATGACATCATGTGACTTCTGCTTACAAACAAAAACATTTTCACATATTTACGCTGTTGTGTTATGTATTTCACATATTTATTCTTTTAAAAAAAAATTCCTTTAGGTAAACTTAGTCTTGTCACTGAATTTAAACACTCTGAAATGATATTCTCATTAATTTGATGACAACGCCACACAAAACTTTGTCAAAGGCAGCTTAACGGACTGGCCAGCAGCTCCAACAGCTGAAATAATCAATGAATTCACAAGTATAACACAAGTTATTAAAAACTAGCAATGTGCACCAAAAAAAGCTTCAAAAAAACAAAACAAAAAAACAATATAACAGGATCCAAATGTAAGGCCTCTGTTATTAAAATGTTCAGAATAATGTCAGTTATAGAATGTTAATTTTGTCAGCTAAAGACGCGAAAAAGCTAATAAAACCCATTATAATAAGTGATGCTGTCTACACTGGATGTGGCACGGCGCGATGCGAAAAATTCCCGCGGTTATTTGATGGGCCGTTCTATTTCTGACGTGCTTAAATCGCTCACGCTACTTTTGATACGAATGACAAACACATTTCCAACGGTCGCTTTGTCGCGTCCAGTGTGGACAGTTTCTACATAGACATACACACACAGATGCCTCATTAGCAGTGCTGGGTAGATTACTTACAAATTGTAGTCGTTTCCTGATTCCAAATTACATGACAAAAATTGTAGTTAGTAATGTAATCTAGATTACTCATTTTAGGTAATGTATTCAGACTAATTTTTGATTACTTTTGACCTAACGCGTTCATCACATTGATTTGAATAGGACAATCTTGTAACATATTGATATAAAAATCAATACATAAAAAAGTGAAAAGATATATATATAATATATTCCTTTCTTTGTTATCAACAACATGAAGTGCATTAAATATAACATTACGTCAGGGTTTCCCAAACTGGGGTTCGCAAGTTTATTGAAAAACTACTAAAGCCACAATATGTAATTTTTCGCCGCTGGAAGTCACTTATTTAAAACACAGGTGTAGCTTGATGACGCCTTGATTTCGCAGAGCTTTTATTATGCCACAGACGACCGCTTCTGCTTCTTCCGCTCATGCGTATGTGGGGTAACGCAGCGCTGCTTTATCATATTAGATACATTATTTGAGTGTGTTGAAAGTTATGTTATAATGCTACTCTGTGCATTCGCTCGGCAGCTACTATTAGACGCTAGTTGCACACTGCAGTAAGCTAGATCGATATTAGGCATGGTAAAACATGGTACTCGCGGTAAATCAAGAAAACGAGATTTAAACAATAAGACTGACTGTGTTGAGCGATATAACAATGATTCTTTTTCTGTCGATGAATGTATCCAAACAGTTGCTCACCTGTCTAATAAAACACATAATATATTAAAAGCGTCTTTGGTGTTTCAATGGTTTCTAAAAAATAACCGGAAATCGAGGGTAACACGGGTATGATGTCATTGATAGGCGACACGTCCTGGTTAAAATTGCTTATTTCTCTGGATTTAAACATTCTTGGAAACGTTTAGGATAATGTAAGTACACAAGTCAACAAAATATATAACATTGTTCTAGTGGTTGTTGGATATTTTAATCCAAACATTTTACATATTGTGCCTTTAAGTAATTAAGTCATAAAAATTAAAGGAAATAAATTTCAAAATAAAACATTTACTAAAAAAGATTTAAAAAATATTTGTTTACCTGCATGTCATGTGACCATTAACCGACATCAGAGAACCATGAACTTCATTTTATTATTATTTATTATTATCATTGACTTAACTTTATTATTGACCTAACTTATTAACTTAAAACCCAGGGGGTACTTCAAATAAATATATTAGGGCAAAAAGGTTCAGCTGACAAAAAAGTTGGGGAATCCCTGCATTGCATGTAAATATGAAACGATGTGAATTTGTACGTTTTAATGTGTTTAAAAGACAAAAGTCTTCCAAAGACAGTAATACATGGTTGAATGACTCACTGAGTAATCATTCAAATAATAATTAATGTTTGTCAGGAGCTGATTAGATATGCAATGTTGCAATGTTGAGAAAACACTTGTTAAGATAACAAAGAAGTAGAATCAATGAATTATGTATAATTTACTGCCATTGTGAGAATGACATGGAATCATGGAATCAATAGAAAACTAACTGTAGTCTGATTACTTTTTTAAAAAAAAATATATAATCTAATTGCAAATACTTAATTTTTGGAATCTGATTACATAATACAGATTACATGTAACTACCCAGTACTGTGTATAGATTATTCTTTTGAAACTGAGGTTTAGTCAAATTTTCCCTGAAAAAAAAAAAAAAAAACCCTATCATCTAAGCTGTGTTTTGTATAATAGTTTCTGTATTCAAAATACAAGAAATCCCTTCTAATATCTTTCATTTCTTCACCCGAAATCAATTCACCTGACCTCGATCCATTATCACTGCAGCCAAAAGTGATGAAACTGCAATACCAAATCAAAACGACTTGGTAAACACATTCTCTCACACACTCATGCTATACTGGTACTGTGAGATAATAGAGGAAATGCCATCCCCTAAAACACTCCATTC
Source organism: Coreius guichenoti (assembly GCA_039654105.1). Lineage (NCBI taxonomy): Eukaryota > Metazoa > Chordata > Actinopteri > Cypriniformes > Gobionidae > Coreius > Coreius guichenoti. The sequence goes on from CM077168.1 coordinate 47,974,756, forward strand.
ACCACATCACCACACATGTGTGTGTGTGTGTTTTAATGTGGTGGTCTATTCAGTACCAGCAGAAAAAACCACAACAGTAAAAAAATCACAAAAAATATACAATATAAAATTATAATGTAATTCGTTAAGCGCACAGAACACCTCTCAAGGACGAGTGTTGAGAATCAAGGTCAGGAGAAGAACTTCAGTCAAGGAATGATGGAAACCAGGAGAAATTTGGTGTGTTTTATATAGAGAAACTGTTAACAGCCTTAACAACTAATTTAAGTGCCTATTTATACAGTCGATATTGGATATGGGCCAGTATCGGATATATAATTGTGCACAAATATTGGCCTGTTTTTACATTACGATTGCCTTTATAGTTAGTTCTATTAGTTAGTCTTGAAAGAACACTAATAATTTATTAATACTGTAAAATGTAATCTTCAGCAAATCTCAACATGAATATTGATTTTTCATACTGTTATGATGCCAAAATTCACTTGTAGCATTTAAAATAATAGGTTTTATTTTTCAGTATTTTATTTTTAATTTATTTTGGCAAAAATTATATAGTAGAGTTCTAATATTGGCCATTTATTGGTTAGCAGCCATAACATGAAAATAATTATTGCCAGAATTTTAATATCAGTGCATTCTTAGCAGTCGTCATTTAAAAACCTCTTGTTAACCCTTTACTTAAAGCCTTTATGTACTGTATAATTCATTATAATAGTATCCATAATGTAAGTTATAATGCATTATATATTTTCATAAATAATTGTAACAGAAACACTTTACAATAAGGTTCCATTTGTTAACATTAGTTAACATGAACTAATAATAAACAATATTTCTACAGCATTTATTAATCTCAGTTAATGTTAATATCAACATTTACTAATGCATCAAAGGTTGTATCTGTTAATATATAATTTAATGTATCTGAGCTGACATTAACAATAAACAGTTGCATTTTTATTAACTAAAATCAACAAAGATTTATAAATACTGTAACAAACGTATTGCTCATTGTTACTAATGGAAACTTACTGTAAAGCGTTACAATTGTAACCAAAGTTAAAATTGTTCAAATGCATTATAATATACAATGCATTATAAGATGCATTACAAGGCATAATTAATGCATTAAAAATACTTTTACAATGCACTGTATATAATTATATATACAGTACCGGTCAAAAGTTTGGAAACATTACTATTTTTAATGTTTTTGAAAGAAGTCTCTTATGCTCATAAAACCTGCATTTATATGATCAAAAATACAGAAAAAACAGTAATACTGTGAAATATTATTACAATTTAAAATAATGGTTTTCTATTTTAATATACTATAAAATATAATTTATTTCTGTGATCAAAGCTGAATTTTCAGCATCATTACTCCAGTCTTCAGTGTCACATGATCCTTCAGAAATCATTCTAATATGCTGATTAATTATTAATGAATTAATAAATTAAGAAATATATTATATTTCAAAGTGTATTAAAATAGAAAACCATTATTTTAACCATTATTATTTTATTGTAATAATATTTCACAATATTACTGTTTTTGTGTATTTTTGATCAAATAAATGCAGGTTTTATGAGCATAAGAGACTTATGGGATAGTAAAGTGTCCATCGTATGCACACTTCAGAATCTCGCCGGTAGAAGTAGTTCATCCGGATACTTTTTGCTACTCTTTTATGAGTACTGTAAATTCGGAAAAAATAGTAATATTTCCAAACTTTTGACCAGTACGGTGTATACAGGCTGTAAGTAAAGTGTTCTCCTTAACTTATATATACTGACATCATTCCGAAGGTGCTTAAAGTGATATTTTACAATCACCTATACAGTAAATGCACATGAATCCAATGCAGAAAAATCCATCCACTTTCATAAAGATTTATGAAAGCAGACAGAAAAAAAATGTTATCAGCATAAACAAGCAGGCCACAAATAATAATGGGAGAAGAGTGGGGCGGTTTCATGATGAAGGAGATTCCAAAATACAGTGAATAAATTCAGCAAAAAATGGAAGAGACATCAACTCAGAGAAAAGGTGATGTCACGTGGCTCCTGTGTGAAACAGAACAAGAATAATATTAAAAACTGCATTTCACAACAGCGTTCTTCTGTCACACAGTTATCAGCAAACAGGTTAGTTATTTAAGCCGTACTCAGAATCAAGCCTGATCTTCAAGTGTCTCGAAAACCATCCACTGCTTGCTAATAGCTTGATTATTGGTCATTAAAATATTGCAGTTCAGGCATCTTACATTACTCCCCTGTGCTGCCGGATTGCACGCTGGCTGATTTGTTTGTATAATATCCCTTAGCCAAAGCTTCTGGCCCGCCTCTGGGTCTTTCCCTTTAACATAAGGCAGTCCTATAAAAAGGTGACCTGCCTGCGCCCCAATCGTCTCAGGACGATGAGTCTTGATCTCCAGCAGCAGCTGGCACAACACTGTATCAGCACAAACACATGCCTCAAACTGGCTGACCTTTCTCTCCTCCCACTGCTATGCCAACAATGCCATGCCTCTTCCCTTCTGCCCGTGGGCAGAGCGGACGCCCCGCCACGACCACCCCCTGCTCTTTATAGGTCTTATCCTATCACCATCCATACCATAGACATACAGTAGCTCTTGAGGAAATAGAACAGTAGTCATGTATTTTGCCGGTGCTATTTTATGACTTGAGCGGGAGGTGTTAAGATAAAATCATTTTTATTTATACTCATATAAACAAAATAGTGTGTCGTCACACATGGTGTTAATGTAAGGCATCGAACTTCTTCGTTGAACTAATTTATGCAGTGGTGGACAGTGTGGGCCTACTTAACAGTACATTTTTCAAGTATATATATATTTGTATTTATTTTGGGGAAACTTTTACTTTTACTTCACTACATTCCAAAGCATAATTTCACACTTTTTACTCCATTTCATAAAAACATGGTTCCTTTCTATTTCGAACCGAAGAAATTGCGACGCGATAGCGATGTCTGATTCGTGAATGAGCTGATTCTTTCCAATGAACCCACTGAATTGGTTGACTGAACAATTCATTCACGAATCGGACTGAACCAGCTGCAGCTGTTCTTGAGTCAACGGCAGGTTTGCAGGGTTGCACACACCAGACAAACGGCTATTTTTTGACAAGATCCGGCATCCGGGGCTGGATTTGATATTTTTTAACGTGAAGATTTCATCTGATCTAACAATCCGAAAACACATTCCTACTATATAGTAGGCGAAAAACAGTATGTGACAAGAGTAGTACAGTGGGGAGAACAAGTATTTGATACACTGCAGGTTTTGCCCAAACCTGCAGCGATTTTGCAGGTTTGCCCACTTACAAAGCATGTAGAAGTCTGTAATTTTTATCATAGGTACACTTCAACTGTGAGAGACGGAATCTAAAACAAAAATCCAGAAAATCACATTGTATGATTTTTAAATAATTAATTTGCATTTTATTGCATGACATAAGTATTTGATCACCTACCAACCAGTAAGAATTCCGGCTCTCACAGACCTGTTAGTTTTTCTTTAAGAAGCCCTCCTGTTCTCCACTCATTACCTGTATTAACTGCACCTGTTTGAACTCGTTACCTGTATAAAAGACACCTGTCCACACACTCAATCGAACAGACTCCAACCTCTCCACAATGGCCAAGACCAGAGAGCTGTGTAAGGACATCAGGGATAAAATTGTAGACCTGCACAAGGCTGGGATGGGCTACAGGACAATAGGCAAGCAGCTTGGTGAGAAGGCAACAACTGTTGGTGCAATTATTAGAAAATGGAAGAAGTTCAAGATGACGGTCAATCTCCCTCGGTCTGGGGCACCATGCAAGATCACACCTCGTGGGGCATCAATGATCATGAAGGTGAGGGATCAGCCCAGAACTACACGGCAGGACCTGGTCAATGACCTGAAGAGAGCTGGGACCACAGTCTCAAAGAAAACCATTAGTAACACACTACGCCGTCATGGATTAAAATCCTGCAGTGCACGCAAGGTCCCCCTGCTCAAGCCAGCGCATGTCCAGGCCCGTCTGAAGTTTGCCAATGACCATCTGGATGATCCAGAGGAGGAATGGGAGAAGGTCATGTGGTCTAATGAGACAAAAATAGAGCTTTTTGGTCTAAACTCCACTCGCCGTGTTTGGAGGAAGAAGAAGGATGAGTACAACCCCAAGAACACCATCCCAACCGTGAAGCATGGAGGTGGAAACATCATTCTTTGGGGATGCTTTTCTGCAAAGGGGACAGGACGACTGCACCGTATTGAGGGGAGGATGGATGAGGCCATGTATCGCGAGATCTTGGCCAACAACCTCCTTCCCTCAGTAAGAGCATTGAAGATGGGTCGTGGCTGGGTCTTCCAGCATGACAACAACCCGAAACACACAGCCAGGGCAACTAAGGAGTGGCTCCGTAAGAAGCATCTCAAGGTCCTGGAGTGGCCTAGCCAGTCTCCAGACCTGAACCCAATAGAAAATCTTTGGAGGGAGCTGAAAGTCCGTATTGCCCAGTGACAGCCCCGAAACCTGAAGGATCTGGAGAAGGTCTGTATGGAGGAGTGGGCCAAAATCCCTGCTGCAGTGTGTGCAAACCTGGTCAAGAACTACAGGAAACGTATGATCTCTGTAATTGCAAACAAAGGTTTCTGTACCAAATATTAAGTTCTGCTTTTCTGATGTATCAAATACTTATGTCATGCAATAAAAAACAAATTAATTACTTAAAAATCATACAATGTGATTTTCTGGATTTTTGTTTTAGATTCCGTCACTCAAAGTTGAAGAGTACCTATGATAAAAATTACAGACTTCTACATGCTTTGTAAGTGGGCAAACCTGCAAAATCGGCAGTGTATCAAGTATTTGTTCTCCCCACTGTATGTCCGAATTCACAGTACTCATAAAAGAGTAGCAAAAAGTATCCGGATGAAGTACTTCTACCTGCGAGATTCTGAAGTGTGCATACGATGGAGACTTTACTATCCCATGAGGCCACAGGAGAGGATTTGTGAATGGCAGTGAAGCGACGTAACTGACGGCGGTAGGTCACATGATAATGACAACATGGCGAATGTAGTACGTCCAGATTATATTCATACTACACACACTCATACTATATAGAACATACTTTTTTAGTGGTCGTGAAGTAATTACTTACTCAAAATAAGTACCTGATCAAGAGAGTATGCGATTTCGGATGCAGTCAACAACTCAATGATCCGATCAAAATGTGGTCGTAGCTTAAATGGCGTGAAAAGTAAGTTACTAATGCTGAATCTGTAAATGAAAGTCATGACTGTCAGTTATTCATGAACTAAATCTGCTGTCGTAGTAAGGAGGGGCTAAAGAGACATGGTGATGGAAAAAAATAGGAGATGGGAGAGATTTTGAGAAACTTTGCATTTGCTCATAAATTGTTTGCTGTGCCCTAAGAAACTTTGCGTTCTTTCACAAGCTCAAGCACAAGTTCTTTCCATAACGGGAAATGGAAGGAAAATAAATATGAGATGGAGGAAACATTTTTCCTCTGAGAAACTTTGCGTTCCCTAGCAAAGAGCTAAATATTCAACAATAGTACTGATCTGCCTGCATTGACACCATTGTATGAGAACTGAACTGAGCTGGACAATGACATCACTGTTTTCTCCAGAGTGGCTGTATAGATAAATGAACTAAATTCATAACTTTTTTTACAACAGAAATGAACCATCACTGAACTAACTTAAGCTGGACTATGACACTATTTTCTTCTAGATCTGCTGTACAGCCGAAACAAACTTTGTTGCATTATTTTCATTATTGCATTGCATTATTGATTTGAAACAATCTGTATTGTAAAAAGCGCTATATAAATAAAGGTGACTTGATTTAACTTTAAAGAGCTCAAAAGGTTTTGCGAGCGAATGCAAAGATTCTCAGGGGAATGCAAAACATTTACTGCACCCCAATTCGCACACTATCCGTCCTAAATAGTATTCGAATTTAGAATTAGTGCGTCCCAAATCGTCTACTTTTTCCGGTTAGAATCCGAAGTGCAGATCGACGCACACTCTAACAGCTAATATTGCCCACAACCCATTGCAAGTTGGACAAGGATTCGATTAGAACTACAAACACGGTTAAAAAGTGTTTAAAAACTACAAACACGGCAGCTGTGTAAGTCCGACGCAAGCCTAAGTACATAGGTTTAGATAAAGGGGTTTGAGTGATTAATAATCAGTATCTAACAAGATATTTATTCAATGTTATCCACATTATACTGTATATTTCATCTGCACCAGCATTGTGAACTTTTGTAATGATACGTTTGGCCATTAACGTTTAAATGCATCATTATATTTGAATATCCGCATGAAACACCTACAACATGGCAGATCGACATACTACTACATTTCCCTCCGATACGGTAGTAAATTAAATTCTATTGAATGTGGAGGATTTTAACTGTAACAAGATTATTAACAGGGCAGTTTAAACACCGACAGGATGCATGTAACTAAGTGACAAAGCTGTCCGTTAAAGATTTTCTTCACAAAAAGAGTACATACTTTTAGGGCGTAGTATAAGTGGGTGAATTGGGATGTAGCAATTGACTTATTATTTGTAGTATCTGTACTTTTACTCAAGTACTTGATTTGTGTACTTGAGATGCAAATGCCATTAAAAAATTGTATTAATAAACAGAAAAGTTTGACAAAATAGGGGAATGATATTGTGAAATAGGTGACATAATATTGCAGCAATGCGGATCCAAATTCTATACACTATACACTCTTAAAAAAATTCTATATGGAACCCTAGGGTTCTTGACTCAATATTAAAGGAACTTTTATGCATTAAAAAATGTCTTAAATGATTGCATAATACTTTCATGTTTAATGGGTTATTTCAATTGTATGTTTATTAGTTGTTTAGTTCATAAAATTGAATCAAAATAAAAAATGAATTAAAACTTAGTCCACAAAATTATCCCATGATGGGAACCCCATATATTCTGATGTGCTCTAAAAAGACTCTAAACCCTGTAGTGGCAATGGTTGAGGATCAAACCCGCAATACCAAGGTTGTTGTGGTTTGATTCTAGCACACAAACAGATAAGACATTTATACCTTGGATGCACTGTAAGTCTGTAAACTTTCACTGTTAGTTTGGACTGAAGCATCTGCAAAAGGCATAAATGTTATTGCAAACCCAACACTCTAAAGAACAGGTGGCCTCCAGCTTCCAATGTTTATAAATAACTCATAAACAACCAAAAAAAGACACATTTTCTTCATAATCAAAGCCTCGATTTCTTTCAATATGGTCATGGGGAGGAAATTCTTACATATTAGTTGTTTTATGACTACTTAAGTTAGGTAATTCAAATTAATCAACATAATGACAATGATATGTCTACAGGTTTGACTCTGATCCAAAACTTGTTTTGAATTAATATCAACTAGTTCTTTAGCTTATGAGAATCTAAAAGGGATAGTTCACCCAAAAATTACATTTCTTTCATAATTTACTCACCGTCATGTCGTTCCAAACTTGCATGACTCTTTTTTTCTTCTGCAGAACACAAAAGAAGATATTTCAAAAAATGTCCTTGTTTTTCAGTCAAAGGGGTCCAATGTTGTTTTTGACAAAGCAGTTCTTCAAAACAGTGACATTCCTAGATGTAAACAATATAAACATAATTTTTCTTTTAAAAAAAAAACTACCACTTCGACACTTCAAAAAGTTCATAAAGAGATAGTCCAAATTTTCTGAAGAGACTCGATCACTTTATATGATGAACAGATTAAATTTAGGCTTTTATTCATATATAGACATTCATAAACTCGCACATCAGATATGGTAAACGGAAGCTCAAGCATGTTCGCTTGACGTGTGATAACCATTGAGGTTCATTCTCGTGTTACGCAGCACGTTTGAGCTTCCGCAAGAACCAATGAGATTCATTCTCGTGTTACGCATCACGTTTGAGCTTCTGCAAGAACCAATGAGGTTCATTCTCGTGTTACGCAGCACGTTTGAGCTTCAGCAAGAACCAATGAGATTCATTCTCGTGTTACGCATCACGTTTGAGCTTCTGCAAGAACCATTGAGGTTCATTCTCGTGTTACGCATCACGTTTGAGCTTCAGCAAGAACCAATGAGGTTCATTCTCGTGTTACGCATCACGTTTGAGCTTCTGCAAGAACCAATGAGGTTCATTCTCATGTTACGCAGCACGTTTGAGCTTCAGCAAGAACCAATGAGGTTCATTCTCGTGTTACGCATCACGTTTGAGCTTCTGCAAGAACCAATGAGGTTCATTCTCGTGTTACGCATCACGTTTGAGCTTCTCCAAGTACCAATGAGGTTCATTCTCGTGTTACGCATCACGTTTGAGCTTCTGCAAGAACCAGTGAGGTTCATTCTCGTGTTACGCATCACGTTTGAACTTCAGCAAGAACCAATGAGGTTCATTCTCGTGTTACGCATCACGTTTGAGCTTCTGCAAGAACCAATGAGGTTCATTCTCATGTTACGCATCACGTTTGAGCTTCAGCAAGAACCAATGAGGTTCATTCTCGTGTTACGCATCACGTTTGAGCTTCTGCAAGAACCAATGAGGTTCATTCTCGTGTTACGCATCACGTTTGAGCTTCTCCAAGTACCAATGAGGTTCATTCTCGTGTTACGCATCACGTTTGAGCTTCTGCAAGAACCAATGAGGTTCATTCTCGTGTTACGCATCACGTTTGAGCTTCTGCAAGAACCAATGAAGTTCATTCTCGTGTTACGCATCACGTTTGAGCTTCTGCAAGAACCAATGAGGTTCATTCTCATGTTACGCATCACGTTTGAGCTTCTGCAAGAACCAATGAGGTTCATTCTCGTGTTACGCATCAGGTTTGAGCTTCTGCAAGAACCATTGAGGTTCATTCTCGTGTTACGCATCACGTTTGAGCTTCTGCAAGAACCAATGAGGTTCATTCTCGTGTTACGCATCACGTTTGAGCTTCTGCAAGAACCAATGAAGTTCATTCTCGTGTTACGCATCACGTTTGAGCTTCTGCAAGAACCAGTGAGGTTCATTCTCGTGTTACGCATCACGTTTGAGCTTCAGCAAGAACCAATAAGGTTCATTCTCCTGTTACGCATCACGTTTGAGCTTCAGCAAGAGGTTTGTTCTCGCATGTCAAGCAGGTTCGGTTGAGTTTCTGTTTATGTCCACTGATCAATGTTTATATGTGAATAAAAGCCTAAATTAAATCTGTTCATCATATAAAGCGACCGAGTCTTTTCAGAAGATTTGAACTAAACCGCTCAATTCATATGGATTAGTTTATGATCTCTTTATGAACTTTTTAAAGCGTCAAAGTGGTAGTTGTGTAGCTGTCAATGGAGGGACAGAAATCGCTCAGATTTCATCAAAAAGATCTTCATTTGTGTTCTGAAGATGAACGAAAGTCTTATGGGTTTGGAACGACATGAGTGTGAGTAAATGATGACAGAATTTTCATTTTTGAGTGAACTAACCCTTTAAATAATTCAAGCAGTCTTTAGACATTATCTAAAATGATGCTCAAGAATTATTAAAGGTTTGAAAAGCTATTTTGCATTGTCAGGTCAAGCTAAATCTGAAAAATTATATTTTTTTATATATTTTTTTTAGTTAATCTATACAAATACTTCCTGAGCTTTTCAAACCTTGAATAGCATCATTTCAGGTAGTGTCTATAAGGTCTGCTTGAATTATTTAAGTATATACTTTAAATCTTAAATATCTAAGTATTAACTTACAAAATATTCCACAATACTAAAAATCAATATCAAACAATGTCTGTGCATCTAAACTGTAACAAAAAGATGTCAACCTGTTTTAAACAGGTCTGTGAGATGGCATGAAGTTATCAAACTGAAAATGTCTTAAAGATCTTGACAAGCAAGACATTGCCATTCTTGTATTTTGTGTGATTATTTTGCATTTTCAATCAAGCAAAATCTATATATATTTAGTCCTTTTTTTTTTGTTGTTGTTTACATTGTTTTTTAAAGCCCTTACCATTATGAAAAACATTCAATGCATGCAAATATGATGAAGAAATAATGAATTTGCACTTACGCTGCAGGTGAGCGGGACTTTACCTATGCTCCACCACAAAGCTCATGGTGGTGCCGTCAAAGGAGGGGGGAGCGATGATCCTTGGCCCTTGCTGGGAGGTGATGCTGATGACAGGCTGCTTGCTGTCGGCCAGCCTGCTGGTGGCAACGTGTTGAGCCACAGAGGCTGTTTGTGACGACTTCCCAGACGGCATATAGTAAGGGCTCTCCATATAAGCTCCATCCTCCTGCTGTCCCATGTGCGAATGGGATTTATCCCCATCATCTGCTTCTGACTGCATGGAGAGCTGGGACTGAATAGTGCGTGCGGAGATCATCGTGGTTGGCATGTATCCCGGGTAAAACATGTAGGTATGGCCATAAGCTCCTGGGCCGAGGGCGAGAGGGGATATTGGAAGTGGGACGGGGGTCATGGGAGGCTGCTGTGGCATGGGGACGTCCACGTACTGCCCGGTTTCAGGGTCAAACAGACGCCTGGTGGCTGGCTGCACCGGAGTGTCCACCAAGTAGTAGCTTCCTGTGGTGGGATCCAGCAGCATCTTTCTTTGGGTTGTGTGGAAGTGCTCTGTCGGGACGGGGGAGTGTTGAACTGAAGGGGAGAAGCAGATGAGTTGAGGCTGAGCAGCTTGCATTGTGACAGGCAGGGGTGTGTGGTAAATAGTGGCGGTAGGGGTATCCGGGGACCGTGTCTCCATGACAAACGATGAACGTTTTGGTGACAGATGGCTTCTGATGTCACTGTGAGCCAGGTAAGAAGGCGGACTGGCCGTTTGGGTTTTACCTCCTCCGGGTGGGATTGTATAAACAGCCGTTTTGCCCAGTCCGGCTGCGGTCGGCTTTATGGCAGATGTGGCGTGAGGCTTCACGGGTATGGTTAGGTAGTTCTCCGAATCTGCTGTGGAAGTGAACCGCAGAGGGGCAAACTCTGTCTCACTGCCGTTCGGCCTCTCCCGCTCTTCTAGCACACGCTTTGGCTGAGATATCTTCAAGGAAATAGGTAGTTTTGGAGATTTGGGTGTCACGGCCTTGGAGCTCAGAGATGCTGGTGATGCAACGTGCGTTTGTGGCGTCTTTGAGGGCTTTTTGGTTATATTCTTACATGGCGTTCCTGTGAGCTGCATGAGCGCTTTAGGGCCGTTTCTCTCTTGAGTGGCTGATAATGACTTGTCGTCTTTTTTAGGGGGCGTCTCCATCAGGTTTGAGTTTGAATCTCGTCTCAGCAAACTATCATCTGCAGGAGCATTGATTTCCTGTTCCTCCACAGTGTGTTTCTCGCTGGAGATGAGCGAGAGCACGTGGCTGTCTGTTATCGGCCGCGGCTCTGTTTTTCTCTTCCACTCATTCTTGTCGAAAACATACAGTTGCTCCATTGTTTTGACAGCGGCTTGCAATTTTTCCAAAGCGGCTTGGTTGGCCATCTTGGGTTCGGTTTTTTTCTCACTGGTGTCGCTTGTTTTATCTTGTTTTCTTGTGCTCGTCTCAATTTTTAATCCGGCTGGAACCTCTTGCTTTGCCAGCCTGTTAGCTACAGCAACGTGAGGAGAGGACCTGTCCGTCTCCACTATATCCTCTGGAAATCGTCTCTTGGGGGAGTCTATTACATTTCCAGATTGCTTCACATTGCTATTTGTATTCACAGACTGGCATTTAATCACTATGGGTGAAAGAGAGGCTGAGTTCAGATAAGGACTCTGCTTTAACGTCTTCTGCTCTCCATCACAAGTCGAGTGGCTAGATTTGTTGTCGTTGTTATCTGAAGACACAAAGTGATACGAGCTCTTAACCAATTTACGCACGTCTCTAACCTGGTGAATGGGGGTCTGTAGTTTGCCCTTGTTATCTCTAATGTCTCTGACTATAAAGTGAGGCACTTTGTCAGAGGACTCACCCTTCAAAGCCGCGGAGAGCGCTTGGCACCTGGTGTCCTCAGCTGTCTTGCAGCCTAAATTGGGAGTCAGCAGCTTCGCGATATTGAACGGGTCGCTTTTGTTGTCCCGTACACTCCGCAGACTTATTTTGATTTCGGGCGACTTCGATGTCACGGCGCTGCGCGTGGCGTCTGTCACATAAAGTGTGTTCGAGCGCCACTTCAAAGCTTGATCGCGCGTGGAATAATTGACACTCGGCGGTGGTTTCCTGAGGTCCCTCTCCGAGGATGGAAGCTGTATGCTTGGCACAAATAAATGTGACATTTTAGTGTGCTTGCCGCTCGCCGAATCGATGCAGAAGTTGGTTTTCCCCGGACACTCGCGTAGCGGTTTCCCCTCAGGAGTTTGGACGTTTTTATGTTCCTTTTGAAACTCTAGCTCTCCGTCCCTCCACGATCTGAACGCGCTATTTTGGCTTCGAAGCAGCGTGCTTTTGGATGCTTCGAATGCTCCTTTTTTAGTATCATTCGCCGACTCTAAATTCGTTTCTGATGTCTCTTCATTGCGCCTGTCGTCTTTGGCATCGCTTGAATTGCCGTCTACTATGTCGCCCAGATCGTCCACGCAGACGATCGTGAAGTCGGAATCGGCTTCTGAGAATTTCGAGCTTTGCCTTTGCAGCCCTTTGGAATTTTTCTTGGCCGCTTTCTCGTGCTCGTGCACCGCGAAGCACGGAGAGGGCGCGTGGTGCGCCTCGCATATCTCGCCCCTCTCCATTTTGCGCTCTTGCTCGAACTGCATTTTCTTCGAAATGACATTTTTGAGGAGACTCGAAGCGAATATGGCTTTCTTGTGTGTGTCTTCCATGGCTTCACCTGCATTGCAGGGTGGCTTGCTTGCCTCGCTCCCTTGAGCGCTTGGCAAGGTGTGTGTAACTTCATCTGTGGAACGTGATCCTCCAGCGCTTTCGTTTACAGGCTGGTCGGATTTGACATTGCATCGAAAATTGAGCGTTTCGGTCAATCTTATGAGGCCACTTTGCCCCTGTGAGAACTTCCCCATGAGCTCAATCTTTTTTTGTGCGTTTTTGTGACCGACTAAATTGCCGTTCAGAGCAAATATCTCTACGGGGGGCGCTCGCATGCTGGTCAACGTCAAGCCCGTTATCCCCTTACCGTCCCTCTTTTTGGCGAAATGGAATTTGGGTGTGGAGCCTTTATGCGCGACTAAGTTTTGATCTCGCCCCTTGCCATACTTTAAGTCAACAAACGTCGACCACCTGTTGATTCCCAGATTCCCATGCTCTGAAGCAGAGGACTCACTAGAAGTACTAAAGTTGATGGCATCGAAATATGGATACGCCAAACTTTTGAACGCCCTGGCAGTGAGATTGCGCACTTCCTTATCGGCGTCATCCAGCTCGCTCACCGCGCTGGACGCACCGCTGGAATACTCGTTCACATCCTTGCTTTTCAATTTGGTGCCAAAGTGCAAGCGCCCTGGCACAGCAATGAAACACTTTGTGTTATCACACACTTTGTCGCCCTTTGCGTCCACTCCTCTCAAAACACAGCGACTTGTGTCTTTTTCGTGATCTTGGATGTTGCGCAGCTCATTCACAGCGCGGGAAGTGGCTTTGATTGACAGGTGAATCTGCCCGGTTGTATTTTGTATTTTTGACAGGCCCTCATCTGAGCTGGCACATTTGTCCGCGTCACAGAGATTGCTTTCAGGCTTACTGCTGACCACTGCTCCGCTCGTATTGGCCTCGTTGCTTTTCACGCACGATTCTTTTGCCCCAATCGTTTCATCACTGTCAAAAGAGGCATAATCGACAAACGAGTAGACCTGGAGATCGTCCTCGAGATCCCAGCTTGATCCCGTCTCAAAGTCGTAATCCACATCATGGTCCAACTCCAAAAGCTGGATTTCGTGGGTTGTGATATAGTGGGACTCGTCCTCGCGCGTGTCGTGATCCGAAAGCACCACAGTGACCTCATCGTCCGATTCACTTTTGCTGCTCAGATAACTTTCATTGTATTGTTCATTGTTATCGTTTCCTAGGTTCTGCGTCTCCAAATTTGGGGATTTGGGCTTTTGCTCCGTCTTCTCGGTACAGTCCGTTTTATCGGCTTTGGGTGTTTCCGAAGTTGCAGTTTCATGAGAGCTCGACTTTTCCGCGCATTCCTCCAGTGCGCATTTACTTTTAGTAGATTCAGTGGAAGGTTGATGCTCTTCTTGTGAATCGCTCATGTCACTAATACTTTTAATTATTGCCAGTTGACTCGAGTCTCCAGTGAATGTTACTTTCACTGTTTTTGTATCATCCAGTTTCAGATCCAGCAGGTCGTTCAGATCCACATAATTTGACTCTTCTTGCGCGCTTATCAGGCGCATGTTCCGTTTGGAAAGCAAGTTCTTAAACGAATCGGTGTCTTCCCGGTAAATGAGCGTTTTCTCCGATGCTGCCATTGGCTTTGTTGGTGATGAAGCCGTAGTTGTCTTTTAGGAGAGACACCAGTCCCCAGGAATCCCCACTGCACTGCCCGTTGTCCAATCCTAGTGGAGCTGTGGCTCTGCGTTCCCTTCCTCACCACAGTTGTGAGCGCGGCACTCGAGAACGTCATTCCACACGCGCGCCAGACGTCCACGCGACCTCCTTTCACTACTCTACTTTCCCCTAGAATATGTCATGAATATTCCCGTAATAATGCGACGGGAGGCGATAAACGGAGCCTGACTTCCATGACACGGCCTGTTGTGTTGCGCGCTGTCACTTAAAATGCGTACGACTGCACATTTAGAGCAGATGACGAAATGCGAAAACGCTATTTTAGAACGAGGATGTTATGTTCAGCGTGTTTTGTTACATACTGCAGACAAGGCTGACTCCCCCGACACAACATTTGTGCTAAAAATGAATCCTCCTTAAGCTTCTCGCTCAACAATGCGCGCTTTTGACGTGTCACCGCCTTAACCCAACAAAAGAAATATGTCACAGCATATAATTACTGTCAGTCATGTGATGGAAAGGTTGACGCTCTAAATGAAGTTACAGCATGACGGATATGAGAAGGATTCAGTCAGTGATGAGGCAATGATGAATGCAGTTGAATATAGTGCGTTGCAAAAGTAAATAGTGGATGAATTGATGAAGCGTTGCGCAGTTTAGTTAGGCTACATTTAGGTACAGTCGACTGTAACTTCTTATAAAATCGTTTTTCCACCATTATTCCCCGCAAAGTCTCGTTTTAATGCTTAAAACATACTTTTTGGAGCAAGGTCAGCACCACAGCGGTGGACAGCGCCTTAGACAATACGTCTACAACAGACAACGGATACAACTTCAACAGTGGAGTTTATTGCATCCAAGTGAAATAAATCAAAGACACCCTTCAAAAACTATCTGCCTCCTTTCTTAGACGCCAAAGGGCCGCTACAGTTCTTAAAGTAAAATTTACTTTTCAGATTTTATTTAGATTTGTTTTTTATTTAAACAAACAATAATGTGCTGTTTAACATATTTATTCTCTCTGTTTGAACGAAATTTTTAAATAGTGAATCAGGGGAAAAATAGTTGCCCATTGCGTCTGAGGGGGCGTGGCCTCGCATGAATATTTAATTAAGTAGGCCTGGGCAACGAATAAGGACTTATATATGTACTGTAAAAAGTTGTTATTTTAGGGTTTAGAGGCAAAAAGTGTTTGTATTTCTGTTTTTATCAGTTTTGTGTAAAATTATGGTAGCCTATTTTATTTAAAATCAGTGTATCTTCACACTAAGAATGTATATCTAACTTATTAAGAATTATAAGAACTTATTCACATTAATCTTTAACACAAATAGCCAAAAAGCCATATATATATACTGTATTTCTACAGTGTAGAACAATGTCATGCTGCAAACAATTTTACAATTCACTATTATGGCAGATTAAAATGTAAATATATCAAAAATACGTCAAACGATTAATTGCGATTAATCGCATCCAAAATAAACAAGTTTGTGTTTACATAGCCTAATATATGTGTGTGTGTGTAATTATTATGTATATTTTAATACACACACATACATGTATATATTTAAGAAATATTTGCATGTATATACTGTATAAATATTTCCGTTATTCATATTATATATAAATATAACACATTTTTCTTAAATATATACATGCATGTGTGTATTTATATATACATAATAATTATACACAGTACACACACATATATTATGTAAACACAAACTTTTATTTTGAATGCGATTAATCACGATTAATTGTTTGACAGTACTAATATATATTATACTATAACTGTCACGGTTTGGTCCATGAAGAAGAAGAGGAAGAAGGTTAGCATGCAAGTAATAAAATAACTTAATAAATCAAAACAAAGGCAGTATTCCAAACAGAGTAACAGTGTGATCAAAACACAAACAACACCAGACCGTGTTAAATACACAAGATAACGAACTGAATGAAAACAGGTGTGCTCTAATTAATCATATAATGAATAAACATGGAAACTAACTACTGGCGGGAAAATGAGAACAAAGGAAAACTAACTAGAGAACTAAGGCAGGCAAAACAGGGACAGAACACAATGAAAATGAAACCAAAACTGAGCCTTACCGTTATAATAACCTTAAAGGGATAGTTCACCCAAAAATGAGTTACAGTGGGGAGAACAAGTATTTGATACACTGCCGATTTTGCAGGTTTGCCCACTTAAAAAGCATGTAGAAGTCTGTAATTTTTATCATAGGTACTCTTCAACTGTGAGTGACGGAATCTAAAACAAAAATCCAGAAAATCACATTGTATGATTTTTAAGTAAATAATTTGCATTTTATTGCATGACATAAGTATTTGATACATCATAAAAGCAGAACTTAATATTTGGTACAGAAACCTTTGTTTGCAGTTACAGAGATCATACGTTTCCTGTAGTTCTTGACCAGGTTTGCACACACTGCAGCAGGGATTTTGGCCCACTCCTCCATACAGACCTTCTCCAGATCCTTCAGGTTTCAGGGCTGTCGCTGGGCAATACGGACTTTCAGCTCCCTCCAAAGATTTTCTATTAGGTTCAGGTCTGGAGACTGGCTAGGCCACTCCAGGACCTTGAGATCCTTCTTACGGAGCCACTCCTTAGTTGCCCTGGCTGTGTGTTTCGGGTCGTTGTCATGCTGGAAGACCCAGCCACAACCCATCTTCAGTGCTCTTACTGAAGGAAAGGAGGTTGTTGGCCAAGATCTCGCGATACATGGCCCCATCCATCCTCCCCTCAATACGGTGCAGTCGTCCTGTCCCCTTTGCAGAAAAGCATCCCCAAAGAATGATGTTTCCACCTCCATGCTTCACGGTTGGGTTGGTGTTCTTGGGGTTGTACTCATCCTTCTTCCTCCAAACACGGCGAGTGGAGTTTAGACCAAAAAGCTCTATTTTTGTCTCATCAGACCACATGACCTTCTCCCATTCCTCCTCTGGATCATCCAGATGGTCATTGGCAAACTTCAGACGGGCCTGGACATGCGCTGGCTTGAGCAGGGGGACCTTGCGTGCGCTGCAGGATTTTAATCCATGACGGCGTAGTGTGTTACTAATGGTTTTCTTTGAGACTGTGGTCCCAGCTCTCTTCAGGTCATTGACCAGGTCCTGCCGTGTAGTTCTGGGCTGATCCCTCACCTTCCTCATGATCGTTGATGCCCCACGAGGTAAGATCTTGCATGGTGCCCCAGACCGAGGGAGATTGACCATCCTCCTGAACTTCTTCCATTTTCTAATAATTGCGCCAACAGTTGTTGCCTTCTCACCAAGCTGCTTGCCTATTGTCCTGTAGCCCATCCCAGCCTTGTGCAGGTCTACAATTTTATCCCTGATGTCCTTACACAGCTCTCTGGTCTTGGCCATTGTGGAGAGGTTGGAGTCTGTTTGATTGAGTGTGTGGACAGGTGTCTTTTATACAGGTAACGAGTTCAAACAGGTGCAGTTAATACAGGTAATGAGTGGAGAACAGGAGGGCTTCTTTAAGAAAAACTAACAGGCCTGTGAGAGCCGGAATTATAACTGGTTGGTAGGTGATCAAATACTTATGTCATGCAATAAAATGCAAATTAATTATTTAAATATCATACAATGTGATTTTTCTGGATTTTTGTTTTAGATTCCGTCACTCACAGTTGAAGTGTACCTATGATAAAAATTACAGACTTCTACATGCTTTGTAAGTAGGAAAACCTGCAAAATCGTCAGTGTATCAAATACTTGTTCTCCCCACTGTATATTAAAAAATGTCCTGGCTAATCCAAGATTAATTTGAAGACCAAAAAAGTGCATCCATCCATTATAAAAGTGCTCCACACGGCTCCGGGGGGTTAATAAAGGCCTTCTGAAGTGGATCGGTGTGTTTGTGCAAGAAAAATATCCATATTTAACACGTTATAAAGTAAAATATGGGATTACGTTTATAATGGATGGATGCACTTTTTTGGGCTTCAAACTCGTAAGCCCCCGTTCACTGCCATTATAAAGTGTGTCAGGATATTTATTAATATAACTCCGATTGTATTCATCTGAAAGAAGAATGTCATAAACACTTAGGATGGCTTGAGTAAATCATGGGGTAATTTTCATTTTTGGGTAAACTATCCCTTTAAGCTCTGCACATCAGAACAAATAATACTTAATATAAACCCTTAAACATCGTCTCCAAATTTATGTTACTCCATTTTAATAATTGAACCAACCATTCTAAGCATTTTTTGCTGTTTATGCAGTACATACAGTAGACCAATGCCTGCAGGAGACCTGTAGAGACTGGCAAATGTTTTAGACTGGTTGGCTATATCATGTTGCATTCCTTCAGCAACTGTAGGCTGAATGAGAAGACCACCATAAAGACAGTCTGAGATCTGACCTAGTTTAATGTACTAAAGACCCCTCATTACCAGTTCAACACCAGCCGCCAAGATGGGATATTTTATTTAGTATGATGTTATGAAGGAATATTTGAGTTATTGTTATTATATATTTCACACATTCTATCTAACGTTTTCCATGTTGTGTTTGTTGTTACATGAGAATAAATGCACACACACACACACACACACACACACACACACGTATACACCAGGCTGCCACAAACAGGGTAATTTTAGTGTGCTATTTAAATGGCTCCTGTCTGCTCAAGTGTGTTCAGATACAGTTACATTCAGTGGCCGTATTAATCCACCAGGTGTTAAATCATGTCATCTATTAATCATCAAATGGCAGTTCCTACAGTTTAGAGCTGATTAGTTAAACACACCCGAATACAGCTTATATTCGCAGCCAATTTTTCTAAATTAATATAAGTGCACTGTAAGTTCTTATGATTGGAGTGCAGTGTTGCAGTGTCTTCTTCATGACACTCCTTTCCAGTGTTTCTGTTAACATACAATATTAGGACTTTTCAAGCTGTCACCCCTAATAGTGGTATAAGACATCTTGTTTATGCCAGCCAGTCACTCAGTTCACAGCAGCAGTGTTAAGGGTTTATCAGGTGGCGTGAACAGAGTTCAGTATCTCACTGATAACTCTGAAACCCATCCTGAGTGCTTGACCATCTGTACAGAGTCATTCATCATTCACCCGTAGTCTTGATCAGGGGCTTTCCAGCTTGTCCTGTAAATTGATGTCAATGATAGTGAGAATTAGTGATCAAGGTAAGTTAAGGCCTCTCTGCAGGTCATATGAACTTTGGTTAATGCAACTGACATGAATTATCATTAGCCTTTCTTGCAGCCTTTGTAAGAATCTTCAAAAATGTATACTGTATAAATGTTTTGTCAGGTAACTTAAACATGTAGTTCAAGTGGCAACATATGAATTAACCAGATAAAGTAAATTATTCATTCATTCATGTAAATAAATTCAGCTTGACTTTCATTTTATAATATTTTATATATACACCGATCAGGCATAACATTATATACCTTCCTAATATTGTGTTGGTCCCCCTTTTGCTGCTAAAACAGCCCTGACCCGTCGAGGCATGGACTCCACCAGACCCCTGAAGGTGTGCTGTGTATCTGGCACCAAGATGTTAGCAGCAGATCCTTTAAGTCCTGTAAGTTACGAGGTGGGGCCTCCATGGATCGGACTTGTTTGTTCAGCACATCCCACAGATGCTCGATTAGATTGAGATCTGGGGAATTTGGAGGCCAAGTCAACACCTTAAACTCATTGTTGTGCTCCTCAAACCATTCCTGAACCATTTTTGCTTTGTGGCAGGGCGCATTATCCTGCTGAAAGAGGCCACAGCCACCAGGGGATACCGTTTCCATGAAAGGGTGTACATGGTCTTCAACAATGCTTAGGTAGGTGGTACGTGTCAAAGTAACATCCATATGGATGGCAGGACCCGAGGTTTCCCAGCAGAACATTGCCCAAAGCATCACACTGCCTCCGCCGGCCTTGCCTTCTTCCCATAGTGCATCCTGGTGCCATGTGTTCCCCAGGTAAGCGACGCACACGCACCCGTCCATCCACGTGATGTAAAAGAAAACGTGATTCATCAGACCAGGCCACCTTCTTCCATTGCTCCGTGGTCCAGTTCTGATGCTCACGTGCCCACTGTTGACGCTTTCGACGGTGGACAGGGGTCAGCATGGGCACCCTGACTGGTCTGCGGCTATGCAGCCCCATATGCAACAAACTGCGATGAATCTTCATTCTTTTTAATGTAATATTACATCTTCAACCATTTAGTTAAAAATAGTTTGTAAAACAATAATAATAGTAATTATTATTATTATAATAAGAGTAATGAAACTGCCATGGCCCCCTGAAAGCTGTTGGCTGAATTTGAAATTACTATAAAGTAAAAATAAATAAATAAATAAAGATTATATTATTTGGTAACACTTCATTTCAATGGTCAACTTTAGGCATTCTACTGACTATAAGTAACTTTGCAACTATGTCAACTAACACTCATTAAAGTATTAGTATACTGTATAGCAGACTATTAGTAGACTGCAGGATTAGGTGTTAGAGTTAGTGTTAGTAGAATAAGTTGACGTAGTTGCAAAGTTACTTATAGTCAGTAATGTCTGTTATGGGAGGATCAAAATAAAGTGTTAGCAGATATTAAGCAGACGGTCTACTGATACTCTAATGACTTCTAATTGACATGTAAGTTACTTATAGATAGTCGAATGTTTAAAGTGGACCATGAAGTGTTACCTATACAATTTTGCTAAATATAACTCGCAATCAGTCAATAAGCAAACAAATAGTATTTTGTTTTTCCATAGTAATGATTGTAGTTGACTATTAAATTATTCAATTTATTAGGAGTGGGCAGCAGTCACCCTAACAACTCGGTTTAAATTTGGCCCAGACTATTGCCCCATCTGTCAGTGGTCCCCTTCATAACTATGCAAGTTTTAAGCATTCGACTCATGGCACATTAGCCTTCCTGCCAGAATGCAGCGGTTGTCTGGAGAACTATATTAAGTCGGGCTTGCAACTGAGACTTTGTTTGCACAGAAACTCTATTCTATGAGTATCCATACAGAGCAAATGCTTTCTGCCACTGAATGTGTCTGCGATAGTAAAGTCAACGAACTGGTCTAGTTTTCAGTGTCACATTTCACAACTTTTTAGTAGCTGAGAGACGGGGCGCCCACTGTACGAATATCCGGAGGTCTTTAAAACAAATTTACAGCATTAAAGGGTTAACTGGAAAATTATCAATCAAAAAGTGTCTGTCTAACCCAGCCTTTAGATCTAATGCATAAATCAGGTGTCATATGCCTGGAAGGCACTTTTAGCTCCTACTTAAACAGCAAGCACTTTTAAAATATATTTAAAGTGTCTATCATATTGTTGTTGCCTTAAGCATTAGCCTGGTAAATCTGTAGCATTAAAAAGCACATTGGTGATAATCTTCTTCAAAACTAAAATAGATATGAGTGTCTGTTTTGCCTAGGCACGCTAGACCTGTGGGTGTTCTTACAGAGACGGAAAGATACAGTGAGCTGTCATCAAAACACAACGTGATGGCAGGAATGCTTCATCCCTGATTCTCAGACATTATTCACACTCACACTGACCCTCACACAAACCTTTCGACCCTTTCATTAAGACATTATTTAGTATGTTTATTAAGCTGTTTTCCTTGTGGGCTTGACCCAAAATGTATGTGAATTCAGGTTTTATCTTTGTGGACCCCAAAATGTTGGCAAAACGACCACCCTTGCACAGAGATGTACTTAAGGTCTGTTCACACCAAGGACGATAACTATAATAATAAAGATATAGTTCTAAAAATCATTCTAAATATACAAACCCGATTCCAAAAAAGTTGGGACACTGTACAAATTGTGAATAAAAAAGGAATGCAATAATTTGCAAATCTCATAAACTTATATTTTATTCACAATAGAATATAGATAACATATCAAATGTTGAAAGTGAGACATTTTGAAATGTCATGCCAAATATTGGCTCATTTTGGATTTCATGAGAGCTACACATTCCAAAAAAGTTGGGACAGGTAGCAATAAGAGGCTGGAAAAGTTAAATGTACATATAAGGAACAGCTGGAGGACCAATTTGCAACTTATTAGGTCAATTGGCAACATGATTGGGTATAAAAAGAGCCTCTCAGAGTGGCAGGGTCTCTCAGAAGTCAAGATGGGCAGAGGATCACCAATTCCCCCAATGCTGCGGCGAAAAATAGTGGAGCAATATCAGAAAGGAGTTTCTCAGAGAAAAATTGCAAAGAGTTTGAAGTTATCATCATCTACAGTGCATAATATCATCCAAAGATCCAGAGAATCTGGAACAATCTCTGTGCGTAAGGGTCAAGGCCGGAAAACCATACTGGATGCCCGTGATCTTCGGGCCCTTAGACGGCACTGCATCACATACAGGAATGCTACTGTAATGGAAATCACAACATGGGCTCAGGAATACTTCCAGAAAACATTGTCGGTGAAACACAATCCACCGTGCCATTCGCCGTTGCCGGCTAAAACTCTATAGGTCAAAAAAGAAGCCATATCTAAACATGATCCAGAAGCGCAGGCGTTTTCTCTGGGCCAAGGCTCATTTAAAATGGACTGTGGCAAAGTGGAAAACTGTTCTGTGGTCAGACGAATCAAAATTTGAAGTTCTTTTTGGAAAACTGGGACGCCATGTCATCCGGACTAAAGAGGACAAGGACAACCCAAGTTGTCATCAGTGCTCAGTTCAGAAGCCTGCATCTCTGATGGTATGGGGTTGCATGAGTGCGTGTGGCATGGGCAGCTTACACATCTGGAAAGGCACCATCAATGCTGAAAGGTATATCCAAGTTCTAGAACAACATATGCTCCCATCCAGACGTCGTCTCTTTCAGGGAAGACATTGCATTTTCCAACATGACAATGCCAGACCACATACTGCATCAATTCCTAGGACAACATTCCTATTCCTAAACTTGAGCAACTTGTCTCCTCAGTCCCCAGACGTTTGCAGACTGTTATAAAAAGAAGAGGGGATGCCACACAGTGGTAAACATGGCCTTGTCCCAACTTTTTTGAGATGTGTTGATGCCATGAAATTTAAAATTAACTTATTTTTCCCTTAAAATGATACATTTTCTCAGTTTAAACATTTGATATGTCATCTATGTTGTATTCTGAATAAAATATTGAAATTTGAAACTTCCACATCATTGCATTCTGTTTTTATTCACAATTTGTACAGTGTCCCAACTTTTTTGGAATAGGGTTTGTAAAACAATAGCAGAGTCGACACCAGAACTATAGCAATAATGACACAGAGAAACAATATACACCGATCAGGCATAACATTATGACCACTGACAGGTGAAGTGAATAACACTGATTATCTCTTCATCACGGCACCTGTTAGTGGGTGAGATATATTAGGCAGCAAGTGAACATTTTGAACAAGTTGATGTGTTAGAAGCAGGGAAAATGGGCAAGCGTAAGGATTTGAGCAAGTTTGACAAGGGCCAAATTGTGATGGCTAGACAACTGGGTCAGAGCATTTCCAAAACTGCAGCTCTTGTGGGGTGTTCCCGGTCTGCAGTGGTCAGTATCTATCAAAAGTGGTCCAAGGAAGGAACAGTGATGAACCGGCGACAGGGTCATGGGCGGCCAAGGCTCATTGATGCACGTGGGGAGCGAAGGCTGGCCTGTGTGGTCCGATCAAACAGACGAGCTACTGTAGCTCAAATTGCTCAAGAAGTTAATGCCGGTTCTGATAGAAAGGTGTCAGAATACATAGTGCATCACAGTTTTTTTGGGTATGGGGCTGCATAGCCACAGACCAGTCAGGGTGCCCATGCTGACCCCTGTCCACCACCGAAAGTGCCAACAGTGGGCACGTGAGCATCAGAACTGGACCAAGTTCCAGATGTACGCAGACGATACAGTCATTTATACCTATGCTAAAACAAAAGAACAAGCTGCTATCAAACTGACTGCTGCACTGAACAAAATCTTAGATTGGTTAAATCATTCTTGTCTTACTCTTAATGTAAGTAAAACTATGGGAATGTATTTCTCTATCAAAAGAAATGATTAGCATCAACCAGATATTTTAATTAAAGGTGAAGCAATAAATATTGTTAAGCATTTTAAATACCTGGGTATGATTATAGATTCAAACATAAATTTTAAGAAACATATAAAAAAGGTTTCTAGATGTATTAGAGCAAGCTTAATGATTTTTAGCAACATTAGGCATCAGTTACCTTTGGCTGCTGCTAAACTCTTTATGCACACAATGATTTTTCCGCATTTATCTTATTGTGCTACAAGCTGGTCTCAAGCAAGTGTAACAACATTGAAGCCATTATATACTCTCTATAAACAAGCTGTGAAAGTTTTAGATAAAAAAAACATGGAGTTATCATCATTGCATTATCATCAGAAATGATAAATTATTGACGTTTGACAGTTTTTTATTCTTTGCAGATATGTGTTTGATGTACAAGTTAATTTATGATCTTGCGCCACCACCTCTTAAACAATGTGTGACTTTCTGTAAAGACAATTCTAGGGAAACCAGGGCATCCGTTAGAGGCGATTGTTCAGTTAAATTTAAGAAAACTGCCTTTGGACAATCAGCTTTCTCATACAGAGCAGCAGAAAGATGGAATTCAGTGCCTGTTCATATTAGAGAGTGTACATCATTTAGTTTTTTTAAAACTGAACTTAAATTATGGTTTAAGAAAAATCAATCATGTGATCATTTTTTTTTTTTTTTTCCAATGTGATTCAATATCTGTAATATGATATTGTTATTATTTTCTTTCTTCTGGATTGTAATGGAATGCTGTAATTTTATGTAACATCATCCTGCCCAGGGACCACAGATGCAAATTAGCTATTTAGCTAACTCTGGCACAACATTTGTGTTGTGTATGGTCCCTGTTAAATAAATTAAATAAACTAAACTAAACTAAACAGAGCAATGGAAGAAGGTGGCCTGGTCTGATGATATACACCCTTTCATGGAAACGGTATCCCCTGGTGGCTGTGGCCTCTTTCAGCAGGATAATGCGTCCTGCCACAAAGCAAAAATGGTTCCAGTTTGAGGTGTTGACTTGGCCTCCAAATTCCCCAGATCTCAATCCAATCGAGCATCTGTGGGATGTGCTGAACAAACAAGTCCGATCCATGGAGGCCCCACCTCGCAACTTACAGGACTTAAAGGATCTGCTGCTAACATCTTGTTGCCAGATACCACAGCACACCTTCAGGGGTCTGGTGGAGTCCATGCTTCGGCGGGTCAGGGCTGTTTTGGCAGCAAAAGGGGGACCAACACAATATTAGGAAGGTGGTCATAATGTTATGCCTGATCAGTGTAGTTGGAATCACTTTCAGAACGATTTTTTCCCAGCTAATGAACAACAAAAACATTGATAGCCGCAATGCTTCCAGAGCTCGAGCATTTAAAGCGACAGACGACAAACCTCCAGCGCACAATTAGAATAAAAAGAACAATATTGTGCGCTGATGTGGATGCTAACGTAGTTATAGTTATCTTTATAGTTATATAAATTGTTCTTTGTGTGAACGGGCCTTACTTAGCCTATGGCCCTGTCCCAAATGGCATACTTCATCTGCACTTACGGTCTTGTGGACTTACAATGGCTGCCGCATACGGCAGACTTTTTCCCGACAGTCAAATCACCATTACGTCATGAAAGTGCGGACTCGTAGGAAGACCACAGCTGTGTCCCAATTCAAAGGCTGCATCTGTCGATGGACTTTTTTATTTTTACATTTGTATCATTAGATATTTGAGTAAGTTAAAACTCAGTACTTATGTTTAAAAGTGTAATTTGTCGATTTCTCTCAAAAAAATCCTGTTGTCACTGGAACTCAATGAATTCTGGGGAAGGCAAGGCTGCGAAGGATCCATCTGTTTTATCCTTTATTTCACGGGAAACGAAGGACGTGTTTGGAGGCCGCATTTAAAGGAGCCTTCGAATTGGGAAAGCCTTCGTCGCGCCGAGGTGACGCAATCGGCCTTCTAATGCAGCCTTCGAAGGATGCGGCCTCTGAATTGGGACGCAGCTCGCGAGTGTTTAGGGTGCCATTTGGGACAGGGCCTATGTCACAGTTCAGTTCTACCACACTGTAAAAGTCTCATGCAGAACTATATTAATATGGAATGAGTTACAGCAGATATCTAGTTCCCAGCATGCTTTGTTTCCGACTGTTAAACACAAGTTTTTAATAATAGGAGAAGATCCACCAACATGTTCTTTCTGTCAAAACTCTTTATCATTGAAGCATGTTTTATTAGATTGTGCTAGTTTTAACCCTGTGAGAAACATTAACTCTTTTGAAGAAATTTTTAACAAAGTTAAAGCAAATATAGTTTTAGAGTTTTTAGCAAAAGTAAACTGCAAAAACCTGATATAGTTTTACCATAAAATTTTCTCACCATGAAAATAGCCACAGAAGCTGGCATGGCATTAAAACAAACAAACAAACTTCAGAATGTTTAAAGAAGGGTAAATGTTAAAATGAAGTGTTATATTATGTGTTTTTGCTCAAGATTAATATAGGGGGAGATCTGTTTTAGTGTTTAATGTTCTGTTATGCTGGAATTTAAAATGGTTTCTGGTATGTCTGAGTTTTGGGGGTTACCATTCTGGTGGAGAGCAGAGCCTGTGTTTAGGTTGAGGATTGGTCAATTAATAATAAGGCTTTATTTGGCACTTTGGTCGATGACGCTGCACCGTCAGATGGATCAGGTGCTGCAGTTGGCCCAAATCGGCTGCATGAGCTCTGAAGATACAGCTGTTTCACGATTGGCTGGATTCGCCGAAGACAACGATCATGTGTGTTTCGTGTTTATTCTGACACGTTAAGCTCAGCTGATGCTCACAAATTCGTTTTTATAACACTTATGTATTTGTAATGTTATATTATGTGATGTTTATCAAAATAAAACTGATAAAAAATATAGACCCAATTTATTGGTATAGTATAGGTTTATATTAAACTTTATTCTTGTACATATGGTGCTGTATTTAGCTGTACATAAAGTACTGAATGAAAAGTGTTCCTGTTACTTCATGAAAAAGTCTAAAATGTCTGTGTATTTGACAAATATTGCATCTAATCCACTTTATCTGTGATAAAGTCACTGCAGGAAGCAGAAAGTGTCCGACTTCACATCTCCGTTTTCATCTCCTCCCTACCTGCAACCGGCAGATCTCGCCCGTTGGTGGATGCATTTAACTCCACTTTTAGACATACACTTGCGAACTTCCCAAAGCACTTCCCCCTGGAGGAATACCCGCCCCCATTTTGAAGTGTGTTCGACTTCGTCAAGTGGACGAGCAAAGTTTATTTGGACAGATCCTCGATCCCTCGATTTTGACCGAGGGAGTGTGTCTACTCATAAGTAGGCCCTGTCCCAAATGACACACTTCATGTGCACTTGCGGTCTTGTAGACTTACAAAGGCCACCGCTGCGTGCGCATGTTCGTTAAATCCACAAGACCGTAGGGTGTCCCATTTGTCATTTTAGGTTTCAGACTGGTGCTCGCAAGCACTCTTTTGTGGCCCATATGCGCCCTCGATGCACACTTTGACAAGCCCGTGAGCTTTTACCTGACAGTCAAAGTGGCATTACATCACAAAAGTGTGTACTCGGAGGAAGATCGCGAGGGCTAAGTGTTCCCTTTGGTACAGGGCTGTACACTTTAGGCAGCTCCATAGACCAGCAACACAACAGCAACTCACAGTGCTCACTCTTAATAAGTGATCAAGGGCTTATGAACGAGTGAACGAGACGGGGAAAGTTAGCGAGGGAAGGGCATAAAAAGACTTAAATGCACCCCATGTGTTGCTTTATTTTAAAAGCAATGGCTGTGCACACTTCAACACAGTGATTGAGGGTGTGTCTCAATCAGCTCCCTAGTTCAGGGCACTGATCAGGGAGTCGGCCATTTTAAGGATCGCAAAATCTGTCCAGTGCACCGAAAAAGTCCCACAATGCACTGTGAGGGAGCATCAATGCTCACTATAAGTGTCCAAATTTGCGTACTTATACACTATTCTATTCCATTTTGTAGTATGAATAGTGTGAGTAGTGAGTTCACACTGAAAATTCCAAAAAGAAAAAGTGCAGTTTAAGTACCCGGATGATGCACTTAATTAAGCAAAAAATGTGTGGAATGTTGGACACATTGATATGTATACATACCATAGATGCCACACTCAACCACTCAAGAAACCAGAAACCTTGAGTTTTGCACAAGCGGCAAACTTCCGGTCTCTCTCTTGAAGCCAACACAGAAGTGACTTAAATTGCAATTCATCGACTGGCCGCTAGAGACAGGCTCCATAAGGGAGTCAATCCCATAGACCCCCCCCCATGTAAAAATGCCCAACTTTACAGCAGAAAAAAATATGTTTACAGCCTGGTACAAAAAGTGGTTTTAGTCTATACAGCTAATTTTGCCCTTCATGACAACTGTGAGGGGGTGAATTTTTTGAACTCATCCGTTTAAATTATATTAAGCCTTAAAGTTCTGCATAATAAAGGGACGTGGCCACTTGAGTGACAGGTGGATTGGCGCTGCTGTCACTACTAGCCGTTTGTCTGCTGTCTGTTAGTCCACCCACGCCCCGCCTCTTTGCCCATTTTCGGTTATCCGGGAGTGACGCGCTGCCAAGATGGTGATGGCCGGCTCTGCCCACTTTGGGCTTCAAAAATATTCTTCAGAAACCTACGGATGATGTCCTGGACACTGTGTCCATTGTTTTATACAGTCTATGGTTTTGCAGTGCATTAAAGGGGCTGCATGTAGAATTAGCGATTAGCAACACCAATGGCCATTAAGTGAACTGCAGCCAGAAACGTTCTGCTTGCGCTTGTACTCGATCACATGTAACGTACAAGAGACTGAAGGAGAGCCCCTTTTTCAATTCCTTTTCTATGCATGACACGTTGACATTACAGTACAGAGTAGCTCTTTCGGCAATCGAAGAGAGGCTCTCGGGAATGCGCGTAAACGTCACATCTTTTTGATTTTCCTGGCAAAAAAGTCCAGAGTCCTTCACAACTCGATGTTTATTTTGTCATTAAAGTTACATATAACCGGTTCCTGCCTCCTCCTCCTAATATTTGCCGGTTCCCGCCTCCTTTTTCCCTAATCAACAAACCTTATTTCAATAGGTAACTTTGGTACGTTTAAATGACAACAATTAAAACATTGTCTTGTACAGTCATGCCAGACCAGTAGTTGGCGATGTCACTTTGTAAAGAAACACTAGGCGCCTGTAGACTGAACACGTAATGACACAGAGAAGATAACAGTATCGTTTTCAAAAACTTGCACTTTGAAACCCGTTTTCAAAAGTTTGCATTTTCAGGCCCCCAAAACGCTGTTGTCGTGTAAACGAACAGCCAAAACATACAAAGTTTTCCGTTTTTAGTTCCCCCTTCAGATAATTAATCATTCAGCTGAATTCTATTAATAATTAAAAGTCATTTTATTAGTATCATTACATCTTTCAGCTGACTGCATATGACATCATTGCAATATATTTTATGGCTTTTAGAGATTGTAAGATTTTTTTGTAACATTTTTAATCATTGAAAAAAAATTACATTAAAAATAATGGCAACATTTTCCTTCTTTTGTGACATATCTGCTTCTGTTTTATTCATTAAAATCAGTATGTGCCATGGCTGGGCTCTAGTCGTATAAATAATATAAATGAATACCATATTTTGCGAATGAGCTGCACATTTAGTTACTTAAATCATATTTTTAATTAATGTAACACTATACATTAAAGCTGCATGCACAGTATCTAAAGCAGCTTGATCAACTGATAAGATTATATCAAACATGTATGCATTTATTGTTTAATTTGTTAGCAGTCTGTTAGTTTTGAACCTTTGTGGACATTATCCATCAGTGGACAGATGTTACAGGTAGTGTCCCCACGTTACCACTAGAGGGCAGTCAGTGTTAAGGATTCTACATTCCTTAAAATACCTTGATTGTTTCCCTGTAGTATACAACTGTAAAGTGATGGTCCTGAATGACTGCCATATTGGTATACTTTGGTCATCAATTTTTCCCACAAAATTGTGTATTACTGTAAATTTACTGCTGCAAATATTCTGAATATTATAAATGTCGTCACAGCTAGTTTATGAATATTTAATTTGTGAATCATGAGCTGGAATTTACCAAACTTTTTATTTTATTTATTTATTGTTTTGTGGCCTTGATCATGACATTTAACCCCAGGTTGCTCTCATCGGATGGATCCTGCCATTAGCAGGCTGTAAGTCACTTCTGAAGAAAAATGTGATAAATAGCAAGCACTTATATATAGTCAAAAGTTCAGAATACAATTTCTTTATGTTTTCAAAATAATTTGCTTATGCTCACCAAGGCTCAAAAAACTATACTGTAAAAATAGTAATATTGTGAAATATTTTTACAATTTAAATTATTCAGCTTTGATCACAGGAATAAATTACATTTTAAAATATACTAACAGTTATTTTAAGTTGTTATAATATTCCATAATATGACTGTTTTACTGTATTTTTGATTAAATAAATTAACATTATGAAGATTAAAAAATCATAACATCCAAACTTTTCACCGATAGTATATATGGCATAGATTCAACAAGATGCTGGAAACATTCCTGAGATTTTGGTCCATTCTGATACTCAGTTTGAACTTCAGCAGATCATATTGACCTTGGCTGTGTCTGAAATCCCCCCCATACCCTCATTCACTATTTCCACTGTATCCACTAATATAGTCCACTTGAGTGAGTGAATGAAAACATGTGAGCAAATTCAGACACTGAGTGCACCGGAAGGACTGTCGCTTTTGCATAGTTTGTGCTTGCCGTTTAATAATCATTTGAAACTTAGCAAACTGGCAGCTCCAGTAGTAATGAAAAGATTTATCTTAAACTCTGTCATGGAAACTATGTATAAACCTGTATCATATTACGCTGTAGCCACATCTGACCAGCGGTTTGGAAAATGGATGGATGGATGATTCAGTCAGACGCGGCAATTCATTTGGCGCGTGACTCTTGTGGTGCACTATGGGTATTTTCTAGCCGTTGGTTGTACACTTGTTATTGCGGTGCATTGTGGGATTGAATAAGTGCCCTCGATAATGTCCACTATGGTTTCTGACACCACTACAAATGGCTGTCCCCTCATATACTGCCCTTGTTAAGGGTATAGGGGGCGATTTCAGATGCAGTCCATGTCTACATGTTACTTGCTGCCATGTGATTGGCTGATTAGATATTTGGGTTAACGAGCAGTTGTACCTGTAGTGGCCGCCTGGCCGGTGATGGGGCAGTTTTATGAAGGATGTCTGATTTAATCTATGTTAGTAATCATTTTTGCAGTTGAACAGTGGCCAGTGAGTTTATATATATGCAGCATATATTGAGTGCAGCTATGAGGATATTTGCATAATTCCTCCAACTAACAGGCCACTTTATTAGTTCATAATAATCAGTCTATGGTCTCTTTTTTCAGAGGTGCTTATACTGAATTTGCCACAGTCAACAACAAGACCTGATGTAACTCACTCAGCAGGCCAGAAAGTTCTGCAGTCGTTGGGCACACCGGCTCTTTTTCTGAGTGACAGGGACATTGGCTCAGTGCAGGTTTGGGCTGCATAGCGAAGGTGTGGAGGATAGAGGCTACAGGCCCTAGCTTGATGACTTCTGACTTTCCTCTTCCAACCTTCTTTGTCTAGAACATTTGTTTTGTGGGAGACTGTCATTATAAAGGAATTAATTTGTTTAAGGTCAAAAGTGTTTGCAGATCTTATTCGGGGGCTTGCAGTTGCCCCCACAAATCCCTTGTCACACACATTAGCCACTGAGAGAATCAACAATTGACTGTTTGCTTTATATTATCTCAGCAAATAGAAATAGCATTCTTGTCATAATTGTAATTCATTCTTGTCAAAACATTTGGTGGAGAAATGTACCGTGGCATAGACAGTGCAAGCTAGCAAGCCACAGCAAGTTTTTTTTCTTTACTGTAAAAGCCTGCATGTATAGATTAGATTGGACACCTTTCATAAAAACAAGTCTTAAGGTGCTATTAGATAATCTAATAGTCCAACACTAATTTTAAATAAATGAGCAAACAGACCGGTTTAAAAAAGCCCCGGTGGCTTCGAGCTCTCAGACTCATCTTCTAGACCCAATTAGACTGAGAACATATTTCCTGGCCCAATAACCATTCACTGACATTCATTTGTTTACCAGACTCTCAAATGTCTGTTTTCTGGAGCACTTTGCAATAATGCATGGTTATTTTTATTGCTATTGCAATTCATTACATTTACAATGTATAACATGATCTGTTAGAGATGAAATTTGACTCGAAATGCCCAATGGGTGTAACTTCATATCATTCAGATAACAAGTGGTACTATATGATATAAAAATGCTTTGTATTCATGGCAACGACTTTCTTCTGTGATGGCCAAAGAAACGTATCCTTTCACCAGTGATTAATAGAAGCCCCAGAGAATATAGAGCCCAGGTTGAAATACAGTATATCAATGGTATGAACATATCTCTAATTCAAAGTATCTTTAGTAAGCTGTGCTACACAACTGAAGGAATATTACATGTGTTTTAATTATGGAAATCGCTATCTGTGTTCCTGCAGAGTAATATCATGATGACAGTACTTTCTATACCTCACTTCCAGGGTTTTAAATCAAAATAAACCAGATAACTTAACAAATAATAACTAAAGAGATATGGGTGTCTGTAAAATGTTTTTGAAAGAAGTCTCTTATGCTCATTAAGAATACATGTAAAAATGCAGTTAAACAGTAATATTACAATTTAAAATAACTGTTTCCTATTTGAATACCCCTCATCCTTCCCCCGCACTTTGTAACAAATCCTTCCCTCGCAGGTCAAAATGACCCGAAGCCATAAAATTATACTTTTTTTCTCCATAAAGCTCATTTCATTTCATTTTGATAATATTTTTTCTATTTTTAATATCCTTTTTTTTTGGAGATTTTCAATTTTTTTTTTCTTTTTTTTTTACCTTAAAATTACTCGATTTTATCAAATAATAAATAAATAATAATTTCAGCACATTCTTTCAACTTAAATTCAAAAATAACACAATTTCATGCATAACCCTTTTAATTAAGTGCAAAATATCTTATATTTGGTGTCTTTGCCGACCTCTTGTGGAAAAATAATAATATAACATGATATTTCATGACTCTTACCACTAGATGGCCTTATACCTCTATATGGAGCAAATGAGCTGTTCTGCTGGGTCCTAAAGTCAGTTCGGTATGCATTCAGATACACATGTAGTCGTTATAAAATGTAACATTTTTTTGGTAAAGTTTTAGCATTTTTAGTTTGAATTTTGAGCATTTGAGCATTTCTATGTGTGCTGAAGCATTCCATTCATTCCTATGGGGGTCAAATTGACCCGAGAGGGAAGGATTTGTTACTTTTTAAAATTTCAACCACAAAACCTATGGAATCCAGTCAGTTGTGTTTGTTTGTTTGTTTGTGTGTGTGTGCGTGCGTGCGTGCGTGTGTGTGTATTCATGGTTCAAGTGCGACAAAAGTCCTAGGGTCTTGGACCACCCCGATGAACACTCAATTTTTAAAAAGGATGGATGGAAGGAAGGATTAGGGATATGCATGTATTTTAAAATTTAATTTATTTCTGTGATGCAAAGCTAAATTTTCAGCATCATTACTTCAGTCTTTAGTGTCACATAATCCTTCAGAAATCATTCTAATATGATGATTTGATGCTCAAGAAACATTTCTTATTATTAATGCTGAAAATGGTTTTGCTGCTTAATATTTTTGTGATAAATCTTTTGAGGAATATTTTAGGAATAGTTCAAAAGAACAACATTAATAAGAAAAAGAACTATTTTTCACCTTTATAAACGTTCTTACTGTCACTTTTGATCATTTTAATGTGTCGTTGCTAAAAAATAAACTCTAAGACTAATGCAATGGCATCCATATATGTCTTAAGTGTCTAAACACTTTTTGTATGAACTGTAAACGTTCTTCAATGATTATTTGTTGCATAGAGGTTTTGTTTTCTGAATCATTTCAAAGAAAACCCAATTACTACTAACAGTTTTTTTCTGTGATTGTTAATTCCAGTTCTCCTAAGCTATTCAGCAAATGATGGATGAAAGATGAATATGCTTCCTCCTCCCTCCCCCCTCCCTGTAAATTGCTAATAAGGTAGAGTAAAGTGACATCTCCTCTATATGACTCAGCACTTTTCTAAGGAGAACAGATTCAGACCCAAGGAGCCTGAGATCAAGACTAATTATCAGCTCTTGTTATTTAGTTGCCTCATAAAATAATATAACAATTATAATTTGATACATCTCAATCAAGCAAATCACAGCTGTTTCATTGTTCTTGCTCTTAAAAAGGAAAAGAGACTAGTGTGTTTGGGAACTTATAGCTAGACAAACTTCTGTTAAACAATACTTATTGATTAGATTGTGGCTTTTCAGAGAGACAGCAGGAGGTGACTGGACAGTTGGGGACAACGTTTATTTTAGGACACAGTCTTGAGACAAAAGAGATCAATATAATTTTGTGCCAAGTCACAGATCTCATGTGCTCAAAATGACTGTCCAGCTCAGCATTAATTCCATATGCTGGGGAATTTTAGGAGCATTATGCTCTCGCAATCAATATGCTGACTGTCAAAACGGATTACTAACATCTAGACAGGGCCGTTTCTAGCCATTCTGACGCCCTAGGCGAAATCCTTATTGGTGCCCCCAGTCAAATTTTAAAAAGCAACATTGATATTACTGGTATTAATTAACAAATACATACATACATTCCAAATTATGTTTGGATATATTTGTTAATAAGGATTAAAATTAATACCAGTAATACCATTGTGTAGCCAGATGCCTGTATAGCCCTAGGCCTATATAATATGTATGCAAAATGTGCAATCCCTAGTTGCTAAGAAATTGCTCTCAGACATAATTACAAACCCGATACCAAAAAAGTTGGGACACTGTACAAATTGTGAATAAAAAAGGAATGCAATAATTTACAAATCTCATAAACTTATATTTTATTCACAATAGAATATAGATAACATATCAAATGTTGAAAGTGAGACATTTTGAAATGTCATGCCAAATATTGGCTCATTTTGGATTTCATGAGAGCTACACATTCCAAAAAAGTTGGGACAGGTAGCAATAAGAGGCCGGAAAAGTTAAATGTACATAAAAGGAACAGCTGGAGGACCAATTTGCAACTTATTAGGTCAATTGGCAACATGATTGGGTATAAAAAGAGCCTCTCAGAGTGGCAGTGTGTCTCAGAAGTCAGGATGGGCAGAGGATCACCAATTCCCCCAATGCTGCGGCGAAAAATAGTGGAGCAATATCAGAAAGGAGTTTCTCAGAGAAAAATTGCAAAGAGTTTGAAGTTATCATCATCTACAGTGCATAATATCATCCAAAGATTCAGAGAATCTGGAACAATCTCTGTGCATAAGGGTCAAGGCCGGAAAACCATACTCGGGAATCAGGTTTGTATATTTAGAATGATTTTTAGAACTATATCTTTATCATTATAGTTTTCGTCCTTGGTGTGAACAGACCTTAAGTACATCTCTGTGCAAGCGTGGTCGTTTTGCCAACATTTTGGGGTCCACAAAGATAAAACCTGAATTCACATACATTTTGGGTCAAGCCCACAAGGAAAACAGCTTAATAAACATACTAAATAATGTCTTAATAAAAGGGTCGAAAAAAAGAAGCCATATCTAAACATGATCCAGAAGCGCAGGCGTTTTCTCTGGGCCAAGGCTCATTTAAAATGGACTGTGGCAAAGTGGAAAACTGTTCTGTGGTCAGACGAATCAAAATTTGAAGTTCTTTTTGGAAAACTGGGACGCCATGTCATCCGGACTAAAGAGGACAAGGACAACCCAAGTTGTCATCAGCGCTCAGTTCAGAAGCCTGCATCTCTGATGGTATGGGGTTGCATGAGTGCGTGTGGCATGGGCAGCTTACACATCTGGAAAGGCACCATCAATGCTGAAAGGTACATCCAGGTTCTAGAACAACATATGCTCCCATCCAGACGTCGTCTCTTTCAGGGAAGACCTTGCATTTTCCAACATGACAATGCCAGACCACATACTGCATCAATTACAACATCATGGCTGCGTAGAAGAAGGATCCGGGTACTGAAATGGCCAGCCTGCAGTCCAGATCTTTCACCCATAGAAAACATTTGGCGCATCATAAAGAGGAAGATGCGACAAAGAAGACCTAAGACAGTTGAGCAACTAGAAGCCTGTATTAGACAAGAATGGGACAACATTCCTATTCCTAAACTTGAGCAACTTGTCTCCTCAGTCCCCAGACGTTTGCAGACTGTTATAAAAAGAAGAGGGGATGCCACACAGTGGTAAACATGGCCTTGTCCCAAGGTCCCTTTTTTGAGATGTGTTGATGCCATGAAATTTAAAATCTTATTTAATAATTTAAAAACTTATTTTTCCCTTAAAATGATACATTTTCTCAGTTTAAACATTCGATATGTCATCTATGTTGTATTCTGAATAAAATATTGAAATTTGAAACTTCCACATCATTGCATTCTGTTTTTATTTACAATTTGTAGTGTCCCAACTTTTTTGGAATCGGCCAAGGGGGCCCCACGCCAGGCGTTAAGACAGTAATGCGTGGTAATAAGTTTGATAAAGTTTGCTTGTGCCAGTCGTGTGCGTTACTGTTTGAAAATGAACAGGCGGCGACACTATCAATCTGGTGCAGAGAAGAGGAAAATAGGAAAAAAAGTGAACAAGAGTGTTACATTTTAAAAAGATATTGTTAAAATGGCGGTTGCTGCATCATGTCTTTATTGGTTTAATTCGGCATTCACGAGCGCTTTGAAGACGATGTGCCACGGTATCAGTGTCGTGCATGGCATTGTTATCGTGGGCACTTCAAAATACGTTAATAATTCTAGATACCTTAATATCCGAATTGTTTAGATTTTTAGAATGCATATTAGCTTATTTTCCATCTACCAGTAAAATTCTACAATGCTGCGTGTTTGCTGCGTGTAAATTCGATCTGGTTTTCGCATTGATCATCTGCACAAGCAGCAGACGGGCTGAATAAAAATGCTTATGGAGCGGAATACGGCGGTTACCATGGTTACCCCTGTACACAAAGCAGCGCTGCGCAAGCGCGACTTTCTGTTTCTGCTCGTAACAGAGAGGAAAAGGCAACCAGTATTTACGTTTTCAAACAGCCATTCAGTTTTTTGTATTCGCTTTAGTGTTTATCAAACAACTCCAAATATTTAAATAGGCCATCCCTTTATGACCACAGTGTATCATCTTCTGATGGCTACTTCCAGCAGGATAACACACCATGTCACAAAGCTCAAATCAC
This sequence comes from Coreius guichenoti, assembly GCA_039654105.1. NCBI lineage: Eukaryota > Metazoa > Chordata > Actinopteri > Cypriniformes > Gobionidae > Coreius > Coreius guichenoti. The sequence goes on from CM077168.1 coordinate 48,012,742, forward strand.
CTCAAACTGCTTTTTTGACTGACAATGAGTTCACTAAACTCAGATGGCCTCCACAGTCACCAGATCAATCCAACAGAGCATGTGGAGGAACACAGTACATCGGTTTAGGACAACCTCGCAGACAAAGACTGAAATTAGAAATGGGAAATGAGAATTACCATGACAGGTGTAGATTTAATAGTATGCCCATTCCCTACCCTATATGTAGATTAATTTATTGAAATTAGTGTAAATAAGTAGCACTTTATTTTCCAGTCTTGTTTCCACATGTACATACTATGTACTCACTATAGTAATTACAATAACTGGGTAATAACTAGGTACTAACCCTAAACCTACCCCTAAACCTAACATTAACCCATTTAGTTACTTTACATTACCCAGTACTTTCTTAAGTACAATGCAAGTACACGTCAGTGCACGTACTGTAAAATAAAGTGCAACCTGTTAATGAATTTACTTATTTTCTCTCATATGTTTACACCATTTTTAATTCATGTTATCAGATAATGTACTTTACGTAGGCCTATAGGCTATGTCAAAAATGTGGGGTTTTTTTTTTACAAATTGTTTTATTTTAAAACAACCTGTCCTGAAAATATATAGTTATGGATTACTTGTTTATGGTCTACTGTTTTATTTAGTTTTTTTCTTTTTTTGCCTTTGGCTAACAATTCAGATTCAAAACCGACCAATGAGAACACAGAACAATCTGGATTCACTCGTTTGAATCCATCCGTGACTTGAACAGATTGCAGAAACTAGAGTTTCCCATTGGATTGGAATAATTGTACGAAAATTCCCACATTTTATTATTTAATGAAGCTTTATGCTACACCTAAAATGACAATGAAAATTACATTAATTTTAATATTAGACTATGCAATTCCCTTAACTCATTCTCCCGAATGGATCGCATGCCGTTGACAACACCACCAGTTTCATTTGAAATTCATTTGAATATTTGCTTGTTTTATGTAAAGGGACTTTACAGATGCTTGCTTTATGTACTCAAGATAAAATTGTCTTGAAATGATATCATAATAGCACTAGTTTAACGCTGATTTAAAGGCATTTAACTAGTAGCCGTGTGGATCTGATAGGACAAGAATGAGGTTGCAATCTCTGACATGATTGAATCCCACTGTATTCCTCCTTTAATCTTTGCTCTTGCTTGACTTTGTAATGAAATATATCAGCACGGTCGGGGTGAAGATAAGACCGAACTAGACGTTTACACCAGCGAGCACGAGGCCACGGTTGTGCTTGTAGTGATTGATGCCGCGTGTCAACCCGGCTTAACTGAAACATCCTCCGTCAGTTTTGCCCTAGTCAGCCTTTCATGCTTTGGAAATATGACTCCTACAACAGACCGAGTGCATCACATCTACATTATTGTACCTTCCAGTGGATTCCAGTAAAAATGATTGCTTCCATTTGGTGGCAAACCTCTGACTTTCATCTGATGCATCGCTGGGTAGAAGCACAGATGTCCTCAATTCATTAGAGCCCGCCCAATAGAGAAACTGGCAGTGGTTGGCTTTTTCCTGTCAAATCTGTTGTTCTGTGCAGGAGGGGATAAGAAGAGAGAGCGAGCTTGAGATCTCTCGTTTGTCAGTTTGCTGGGAAAAGCTTTGAATGGGATCCAAAAAGAAGAGATTGTTCCTTCTGGATCCCTGGAATGAAAAAGGAACCTTGCCTTTTCTGCTTCCTGAATATTGGAAAGAAGCAAATTAAACAATTATC
>CM077168.1:48029487-48034487 GCA_039654105.1 Coreius guichenoti
GGTGTGTCTCAAATACAGACAGACTACCCGCCGTGCGAGACCGTCTCCAAGTGTGTCCTCCGTAAACGTGAGCAGTGTTTGCATCCAGCATTTGAGGAGGTGGACTTGAAGGCTGAAAAAAAAAACTTCTCATATGAAATGAAAACTATCTGAGATCATAATGTAACAGCCATTTTCACAAATTATAATGAAATTAGGTGAACTAATTTTATTCAACAGGAAAACGATTTTGAGCTAAAAATAGGCTTTCAAAGAGTGAATAACTTTGCTGTGTGTTAACAGATGGCACCAAAAGAAAAGCTGTCTGTCTCAAAATGTCACTTGGGACTTTTTTCCCCCGGACTTTTGTGCCCAAACCCATCAAAGCTCTGGTATCTAACTTGCTGTGGTTCTCTTAATTGGCTCATGCCTCAGATTTATGAAGTAATGAACAGGTGTTGGGTGGGAGGGACAGCATGACATGGATTATAAAGAACCCCCACCTGATCTCTCTAACACGTCTTTAGTTCTTCTGTAGTTCTCATGGGCAGTTTCCCACTCTGTATTTGTAGATTCAACAAATAATCCAATTTGTCATGTATCTATATCTATCTATCTATCTATCTATCTATCTATCTATCTATCTATCTATCTATCTATCTGTCTGTCTGTCTGTCCATATAATGTCCACAAACTGACCATATAATGGAGATGACTTGTACTGTAAAAACTTCCAAACATCTCGTTAATTAATTACGAATAATACGACAAGATAAACATTAGACATTTGCTCACATCTCAAACCCATAAGCTTTTGGAACAACTGTAGTTGGGCTGGCGTTCAGTGCAGGATGTTGGATCCAGAGCCAGCTGCTCTCCCATGAATTGTGTGGAATGGTGTTAAGTGAAGTGGCTTAGCCATAAGCCTGTTAGAGATGTGCTCACACTTCCCATCCCTCAGCCTCTGTGAATCACTGAACAACAGAGGCTTTGTAGAGCCTGAGTCTGAAACCAAACAGCCGAGTTTAGCTGTACAGTCATTTGGAGCATTCACGATTAGCTCCGATCACTTCTTCCTGAATTAATCACACTTGAGGGCTTGAACTCCTCAAGTAACAGTCTTAAAATTCCAAATTTGTCAGTTTTCATGGCTATAAACTAGGAATGTATGTTTTAGAGGCATTATCTAAGGTGTGCAGCCACAGTGCGAGAGGAATTGTGAACTTATGAATTCTGCAGATTTACAAGCCATCATGGTAAAGTTATCTTGGTGTAGATTGTTATTATTAGTATTATTGAAAATGTTAAGAATGGCCTGGAGGCATCGGTTATAATGGGTTGATGCCATGCACCATCACATATTTCAGAAAGTGTGTTTATGAATGTATAAAGTTTAGACCATTTGGGCGTTTGCAAACAGCGATGATGTGCTTGTGGGCGGAGCCAACCTGTTGGCAGAAAGTGGCAGTTAGTATCCTGCGATTTTTTTCTTATAAGTTATAAAGTCTGAATTTGGAGATATAAACTCGCAATTGTGAGAAAAGTCAGAATTGTGAGATAAAATGTTATAGGTTTAAATGTTATTATCTATGAAAACTTATGCATGAATATTATGTAGACTTATTGTTTACATCAAATTCGTGCTTTAAAGGGTTAGCTCACCCAAAAATTAAAATTCATTAATTACTCACCCTCATGTCGTTGCAAACACGTAATTAGTCTTTCGTTCGTCTTCGGAACACAGTTTTTTTAATGAAATCTGAGAGAATTCTGTCTTTCCATTGTCAGTCTATGCAACTACATGCGACTCTAGTGGTTTAACCTCAATTTTATGAAGCGACGCGAGCGCTGTTTGCGCCAAAAAACATAATTTACCACTTAATTTACAAAATGTTACTTTCCAAGGCGTGTTCACGTAACAACGTCCGCTCTCGTGTCAACACAACACGCATGCGTCGTGGTGATCCCGTGAACACGTTAGAGATTTATTTTATTTTATTCCTATTTATTTTATTCCTTGGATCTCGCCCGTTTCCTCAACTTGTTGTCACTGTTTTTTTTAAATGCATGAAAGAACAGTAACAACAATTGTCATTATTGTCATACCATAGGCCTAATAATACAATAATACGCCAAGGTCCTTCAGTAGTTCAGGGGGGTATTCCAGAAAGAAGGTTATGTGACATACCCGGGTATGTTTAAGAGTAAGTAAGCGGATAACCTCAACTTTCGGTTCCAAAAACGGAGGTAACTTTCAGGGTATGTAAGTAGCCATAGCAACTCACTCTCTGCACATAACCTGCTCCGGAGCAGGTTATGTTCCAGGGTTAGTTTGCTTAAGAGGTGTGTAATATAATTAATATAGTTAAATTAATATAACTAAATGTGTTATATAGTTACAGTTATAATATACAATATCATATATTAATTCTAAAGCACTATTATAACAAGGTAATGTTTAAATGTTAATTCAATTCAAATATATTTATTTGATATATTCATGTTTTTTCATGCACTCTTGGGACCCTTAAAAGGTTTTGATGAGACTGTCAAGACATGAACAACAACATGGTAAAGATACAGCAACTGTAGCCTATATAATCCATTGCATCATGTCACTGGATGAAAAATCTACAGAAGGGGGGAAAACCAAGCCTGCAGCACTCCTGTTGAAAACTGAAGCCAAAGCGTCTCGATTGCCCCCAGGTGGTTGGTCCCAGTACAGCTCATAACACCTCCATGTATTCTAATGGACGCGAGACAAACTAAACAATCAAATTACACTTCAAATAATTTTTTCCCAAAGATGGCTTCTATCATTTTAGGCAGTTTTCATCACGATGATTTTATTTCAAGTGTTCGTTTTTTAAATAAGTTTGGTTTTAGTTAGTTATTTAATGCTATAAAAATGGGGGGTGTGACGTCATGATTGACAGCTGAGATTGACGGCTTCTCTGAGTGAAGCTGTCACTGAGGCACTAACGGACTTTTTTCGGGATTTTCAGGAGGATATTGGAGCTTAAGCTTTAATTTCTACATTTCCACACAACATAATGAATTGTTCTGCATCTGCGAGAGTGTGGGCGGGCTTTTGATATCGCGGCTCTACTTCCTGCTCTCTACTGCGCAGACTCTGGTCCCGAGGTCACTACGGCGCAGATTTGGGACCGATGTCAGCTTCACTTTTCTTCAGTGGAAGCTAGTGAAGACGCGTCGTCCATATTTTTTTACGGTCCATGGGGAAAACAGAGAAATGTGAAGAAGACAAGTCTTTAAACTGCGCTCTGGATTTGCACACAATATATAAAGTGGCAGAGGAACTCAGTGTACTTCCATTTCATTTCAATGCCAAAAAAAGCACCGCAAACAAACAGCAGCCACTTTTTACAGTTCCTCCTGAACCAAAACAACGAGTTTATGCTGCAGTTACGCCATGTCGTAACCATAATTACGAGATGGCAACCTGAGATGTTCTATGTACCTGGAGCTGTTCACGTCCTCAGACTCGGATTTATGCGTTTCTGTGTCAACACTATCAACGGTAAAATGAATCTGCAGCAGTCAGGTGGTACAAGAGCTCTGTGAGTTGTTTACGTTAATTATTATTGTAATGTTATGTGCTTTGAGACATGAGGTAATTTAACACCGTCTCTCGTGATGCTTTGCTGTGCACGTTCATGTGTTTTAATGGCGGTGTGGCTTTGGAGACGCTCTGAGGAGGGCGGGATCTCATGCTATCAAAGTTAGCTTGCTATTGCTAGCCTCTCCGAAATTGCCTACCCTACCTTTAATTACAAACCCGATTCCAAAAAAGTTGGGACACTGTACAAATTGTGAATAAAAAAGGAATGCAATAATTTACAAATCTCATAAACTTATATTTTATTCACAATAGAATATAGATAACATATCAAATGTTGAAAGTGAGACATTTTGAAATGTCATGCCAAATACTGGCTCATTTTGGATTTCATGAGAGCTACACATTCCAAAAAAGTTGGGACAGGAAGCAATAAGAGGCCGGAAAAGTTAAATGTACATATGAGGAACAGCTGGAGGACCAATTTGCAACTTATTAGGTCAATTGGCAACATGATTGGGTATAAAAAGAGCCTCTCAGAGTGGCAGTGTCTCTCAGAAGTCAAGATGGGCAGAAGATCACCAATTCCCCCAATCCTGCTGCAAAAAATAGTGGAGCAATATCAGAAAGGAATTTCTCAGAGAAAAATTGCAAAGAGTTTGAAGTTATCATCATCTACAGTACATAATATCATCCAAAGATTCAGAGAATCTGGAACAATCTCTGTGCGTAAGGGTCAAGGCCGGAAAACCATACTGGATGCCCGTGATCTTCGGGCCCTTAGACGGCACTGCATCACATACAGGAATGCTACTGTAATGGAAATCACAACATGGGCTCAGGAATACTTCCAGAAAACATTGTCGGTGAACACAATCCACCGTGCCATTCGCCGTTGCCGGCTAAAACTCTATAGGTCAAAAAAGAAGCCATATCTAAACATGATCCAGAAGCGCAGGCGTTTTCTCTGGGCCAAGGCTCATTTAAAATGGACTGTGGCAAAGTGGAAAACTGTTCTGTGGTCAGACGAATCAAGATTTGAAGTTCTTTTTGGAAAACTGGGACGCCATGTCATCCGGACTAAAGAGGACAAGGACAACCCAAGTTGTTATCAGCGCTCAGTTCAGAAGCCTGCATCTCTGATGGTATGGGGTTGCATGAGTGCGTGTGGCATGGGCAGCTTACACATCTGGAAAGGCACCATCAATGCTGAAAGGTATATCCAAGTTCTAGAACAACATATGCTCCCATCCAGACGTCGTCTTTCAGGGAAGACCTTGCATTTTCCAACATGACAATGCCAGACCACATACTGCATCAATTACAACATCATGGCTGCGTAGAAGGATCCGGGTACTGAAATGGCCAGCCTGCAGTCCAGATCTTTCACCCACAGAAAACATTTGGCGCATCATAAAGAGGAAGATGTGACAAAGAAGAC